>PVKU01011308.1:0-44394 GCA_004027475.1 Anoura caudifer | reverse complement strand
CTTTCTTTCTTTCTTTCTTTCTTTCTCTTTCTTTTATCAATTGTTGTTCAAGTACAGTTTTCTGCCTTCTACTCCCATCCCAGCCCTCCCCACCTCCCTCCCATTTCCACCCACCCCTAGTTTTTGTCCATGTGTCCTTTATATTTGTTCCTGTAAACTCTTCCCCTTTTCCCCTGAAATTCCCTCCCCTCTCCCCTCTGGTCACTGTCAGCCTGTTCTCTATTTCAGTGTCTTTGGTTATATTTTGCTTGTTTGTTTGTTTTGTTGTTTAGGTTCCTGTTAAAGGTGAGATCATATGGTATTTGTCTTTCACCACCTGGCTTATTTCACTTAGCATAATACTTTCCAGTTCCATCCATGCTGTTGCAAAGGGTAGGAGCTCCTTCTTTCTTTCTGCTGCATAGAATTCCATTGTGCAAATGTACCACAGTTTTTTGATCCACTCATTTACTGATGGGCACTTAGGCTGTTTCCAGCACTTGGCATTATTTATTTTTAATAGTTTATTTTTATTGTATTTTTCCATTACCATTTATCTCCCTTATACCTTCTTCCACCTCCACCTGCCCCCTAACCCCCACAATCACCACAATATGGTCCATGTGCATGAACTCTTTTTCTTTTTTGCTTGATCCCTCCACTTCCATCCATCAAAGCTATCAGTCTGCTCTCCATCTATGAGTCTGTTTCTATTTTGCTTGTTAGTTCAGTTCATTAGATTCCACATATAAGTGAAATCATATGGTATTTGTCTTTCTCTGACTGGCTTATTTCACTTAGCATAATGTTCTCCAGGTCCATCCATGCTATCACAAAGGGTAAATTTTTCTTCTTTTTTATGGCTGAGTAGTATTCCATTGTGTAAATGTCCCATAGTTGTTTTATCTACTCATCTCCTGATGGACACTTGGGCTGCTGCTTCCATATCCTGGCTATTGTTAATAACACTTCAATGAACATAGGGGTGCTTATGTTCTTTTAAATTAGTGTTTTGGGTTTCTTCAGATATTTCCCAGAAGTGGGATCACTGGGTCAAAATGCAGATCCATTTTTAATTTTTTTAGGTATCTCCATACTGCTTTTCACACCGGCTACATCAATCTGCATTCCACAATGTAGAAAGGTTCCCCTTTCTGCACATCCTCACCAGCACTTGTTATTTGTTGATTTATTGATTATAGCCATTCTGACAGGTGTGAGGTGATGTCCCATTGTAGCTTTAATTTGCATTTTTCTGATGATTGGTGGCATTGAACATCTTTTCACATGTCATTTGGCCATTGTATGGTCTTTTTGAAGAAGTGTCTATTCAGGTCCTTTGCCCATTTTTTAATTGAATTTTTTCTTTTTTTTTTGTTTTTGGGGGAGTTTTTTGGTACTGAGTCTTATAAGTTCTTTATAAATTTCTGATATTAACCCCTTATCAGATGTATCGGCAAATATGTTCTCCTACTCAGTGGGTTCTCTTCATTTTGTTGATGGTTTTATTTACTGTGCAAAAACTTTTTAGTTTGATGTAGCCCATTTTTTTTATTTTGTTTCCCTCATCTGAAGACATATATCAGCAAAAAATATTGCTATAAGAAATGTCCAAGATTTACTGCCTCTGTTTCTTTCTAGGATTCTTATGATTTCAAATCTAACATTTAAATCTTTAATGCACTTTGAATTTATTCTTGTGTGTGCTGTAAGAAAGTGGTCTTGTTTCATTTTTCTGCATGTATCAGTCCAGTTTTCCCTACACCATTTACTGAATAAATTATCTTAGCCCTTTGCATGTTTTTGTCTCCTCTGTCAGGTATTAATTGACTATACAGATGTGGGTTTATTTCTGGACTCTTTATTCTGCTCTATTCATCTACATGACTGGTTTTATACTGTTGCCATGCTGTTTTGATTACTATGGCCTTGTAGAATAGTTTGACATTAGCTAGCCTGATATTTCCCACTTTTTTCTTTCTCAAGATCAGTGTTGCTATTCACTCTTTTGTAGTTTCATATAAATTTTTGGAATATTTGGTCTAGTTCTGTTAAATACATCACTGGTATCTTGGTAGAAATTATTTTGAACCTGAACCTGTAGATTGCTTGGGGTAAGGTGGACATCTTAATGATGTTAATTCTTCCTATCCATGAACATGGTATATGTTTCCACTTATTTGTATCTTCTTCAACTTCTTCCTTCAGTGCCTTACCATTTCTGGGTATAGGTCTTTTAAATTTTGGGTTAAATTTATCCCTAGGTATTTCATTCTTTTTTTTTTAAATATATTTTAAATATATTTTATTTTTTTAAATATATTTTATTTTAAATATATTTTATTGATTATGCTATTACAGTTGTCCCATTTCTCCCCCATCATTCCCTTCCACCCTGCAAACCCTCCCACCCACATTCCCCACCTTTAGTTCATGTCCATGTGTCATAAGTTCTTTAGCTTCTACATTTCCCACACTATCCTTGCCCTCCCCCTGTCTATTTTCTACCCACCATCAAGGCTACTTATTCTCTGTACCTTTTCCCCCTCTCTCCTCCTCCCACTCCCCTGTTGTTAACCCTCCATGTGATCTCCATTTCTGTGTTTCTGTTCCTGCTCTAGCTGTTTGCTTAGTTTGCTTTTGCTTTAGGTGTGGTTGTTAATATCTGTGAGTTTGCTGTCTTTATACTGTTCATATTTTTTATCTTCTTTTTCTTAGATAAGTCCCTTTAACATTTCATATAATAAGGGCTTGGTAATGATGAACTCCTTTAACTTGACCTTATCTGAGAAGCTCTTTATCTTCCCTCCCATTCTAAATGAAAGCTTTGCTGGATAGAGCAATCTTGGGTGTAGGTCCTTGACTTTCATGACTTGGAATACCTCTTTCCAGCCCCTTCTTGCCTGTAAGCTGTCTTTTGAGAAATCAGCTGACAGTCTGATGGGAATTCCTTTGTAGGTGACTGTGCCCTTTAGCCCTTGCTGCTGCTAGAATTCTCTCCTTCATTTTAATCTTGACTAATGTAATTGTGATGTGCCTTGGTGTGTTTCTCCTTGGGTCCAACTTCTTTGGGACTGTCTGAGCTTCCTGGACTTCCTGGAAGTCTATTTCCTTTACCAGATTGGGGAAGTTCTCCCTTATTATTTGTTCAAATAAGCTTTCCACTTGTTGCTCTTCCTCTTCCTCTTCTGGTACCCCTATAATTCAGATGTTGGGTCATTTAAAGATGTCCTAGAGGTTCCTAAGCCTCTCTTCATTTTTTTGAATTCTTGTTTCTTCCTTGTTTTCTGTTTGGTTGTTTCTTTCTTCCTTCTGGTCCACTCCATTGATTTGAGTCCCAGTTCTCCTTCCATCTCTATTGGTTCCCTGTGCATTTTCCTTCATTTCACTTATTGTAGCCTCCATTTGTTACTCTAATTTGCGACCAAAATCAACCAATTCTGTGAGCTTCCTGATCACCAGGGCTTTGAACTGTGCATCTGATAGGTTGGCAATCTCTTCGTCGATTAGATGAATTGGCTTTGTAGCTTTGATTTGTTCTCCGGTTTGAGCCATTTTTGTTTTTTCTTTTTGTTTTGGTCTAGTCGCAGCTGTTACGTAGTGAGGAGTGTTCCCCAGGGTGGGACAGCCCAGTCGCTGGGTAGTGACGCTGTATGTGGGGGCGGGGTCCGAGAGGAAACAATGGCGCTTTGCCTGCTCACTCTCGGATTCCAGTCTCTTCCGCCACTTCCCCTTCACCTGGATTATCTGTGTGCCAATGTGGGACCAACTGGTCAGCCAGCCGCCTTGTGCAGCCTCACTGGTTCTGCACAGTTGCCACCCCGAGCCCAGGTTCTGCTAGCCGCCGCCTGTGCACCTGGGGGCTGCGAGCCGCTGCTGCCTGCGTGCCCGGTCCACTTTTTCCTGCTGCAACTTTGCCCCTCTTACCGGTCTGTATGAATGGTTGTTGGACTTCCATACAGTTCAATTTTCTACCAGTCTGGTTGTTTTCTTCTTTCTAAATCTTTATTGTCCTTAATTTTCATTGTGAGAGAGGCACAGTGTATCCACTTATGCCTCCATCTTGGTCGGGAGTCTATTTCATTCTTTTTGAAGCAATTGTAAATGGGGTTGTTTTCTTAATTTCCCTTTCTGATAGCTCATTATTGGTATATAAAAATGCAACTGAATTCTGGATATCAATTTTGTACACTTCTACGTTATTGAATTCACGTATTCTAGTAGTTTTAATGCATTATTTAAATACCATATAAACTGCACCCAAATCTGAACATGAATTAATTTTGCTCCATTTAAGTTGTTATATCCTCAAAATCAGTTTAATTATGTGAAGAAAACTACAATCAGGAAATGATTTCATTAATCTTGGAGTTTGTGTAGATTTTATTAACTAATAAATATCTTTTTATCATAATCTATTAACATGAATCAAAATATATTTTCACAATTGTTGTGTGTTGAATTGTTTCCCCAAAAAAGATATGTTAAGCCCTAACTCCTGTTATGTATGAATATGACCTCACTTATAAGTAAGTTCCTGGCAGCTGTGATTAAGTTAAGATGAGGTCGCACTGGATTAGGGTTAGCCCAAATCTAATAACTAGTGTCCTTATAAGATTAGAGAAATTTGGAAAGAGATGCACAGAGAGAATATCGTTTGACAGTGGGAACCAGATTGGAGTAATGTGTCTGTAGGCCAAGGAATGCCAGGGTGTGCCAGCAATCCCCAGAAGGCAGAAGAGGTAAGGATGTCTCCAGAGGGAGCAGAGCCCACCAACACCTTGCTTTTGAACTTGTAGCCTACAGAACTGTGAGAGAAAAAAATGTCTGTTGTTTGAAACTACCCAGTCCTTGTTTTTGCTGAAGCAGCCCCCTAACTACTACAACAGCAAAGCAATAGTTCAGGATGACATAGGAAAAGTCTCTTGGAAAAGTAGTTGAGATTTCAGGAATATGGGTTTACATGCATTCATAGAAAACAGAGATCAAAACAGTGCAGAATATCTTTTAAAGGAATAAGATAGATTATGCAAATCTGAGCAAAGTGTTTGAATAAGAAAGATTTAAAAAAGAGATAATTGATGTAAGCCAGGTCTCTATATAAAAGTAAAATAGGCATAAATGTGAATAATTCATTTCTCACATGACAAATATGCTAAGTGGATAAAAAGGGAAAAAATGCTTCATAGACATATGATTCTGCAATTAAGACTTTATTTTGAGAGTTTATTAAAGAAAGCATGGATGGCTTTATTCACGTTGAAAGGAGGACTGTATTCATGTTGGGAAAAGTGTTGCAAACAAAGTACCAAATATTTCAGAATTTTAAACACTGTACAACTGTAATTGCTCAGTGCTGTATACAGGGCAATGAGTAATCGCTCTTCTTTTGCTTATTTTTAGATAAAGGATCTGCAGCTATGGAACTCTTCCCTGTGACATTTTCACAGAACACACTATTTAAAGATTTACATCATTTCATCACTGCAGGTAATTTATTTCTTAAGAATGCCATAAATTCTATTTAAGTCATTTCCTGTCTCCCAATGAAATGAAAGATATCTCTAAAAGTTTTTAGTGTGTCTTTTTGCATGTGTGTGTGTTTTATATTTTTGCATTTTCCCAGGAAGAAAGGGAGACAGTGACTCAATTAATACCTTATGCTTACCCTTTCGTTATTCCATTCTGGGTTTGGATGATCATTTTAAATAAATGGGAGGTGTTTGCTCAAATCTCTCAGGCTGGTGCTTGTTAAGTAACAACTTGGTCTGCCCTAAGTTGTTTTTGTAGTCAAGTCATGAATGAAAAGGATGCTAGTTCTCACCAGTCAAAGTAACCATAGGAAATGAATTTTTTCCTCTTTCCTATTTATGTCTGCTAACATTAAAAAAGACAGAGAGGGAAATTTTTGACACTGTAGAAAGTTGCAGTCTTAATGCTTATTTAAAAATGAAGAACTGTCAGCTCATCAGAGACACTGGCTTGAAACTGATGAGTTACATGATTCCCTGACTGAACTGAAAAGCATTCTTTACTAAGCCACTCACAAATCTTGGTAGTACACTCTTAATTTTTTGGTTGAGGTAAATGTAGATTCACATGAAGTTGTAAAAAGGTAATACAAATAGATCACCTATATTCTCCACTGAGTTTTTAGCAACAGTAACACTGTACAATGCTACTATATATCACAACCAGTATGTCAACATTGACACAATCCATTGGTCTTATTCGAATTTCTCCAGTTTAACTAAAACTTGTGTGTGTGTGTGTGTGTGTGCGCAAATAGTTCTGTACAATCTGTCCCATGTGTAGGTTCATGTATCTGCTATCACAGACAAGATGCTAAACAATTATATCACCAGAAGTCTCCTTCAAGTTACTCTTGTGTAACGAAGCCCACCTCTCTCCTGACCCAACTCCAGCTACTCCTTGACCTCTGCCCCTAATCACCAACAACCACAAATCTCCATTTTATTCTCACAAAATCTCCAAATGTTCTGCATTTTAACAATTTTGTCATTTCAAAATGTTACATTAATAGAATCATACAGTATATAAACTTTAAAAATTGGCTTTCTTCACCCTGGAGATTCAACCAAGTGTTGGACACATCAACAGTTTCTTCCTTTTCTTGGAGCTGTGGGTGCGCCATAGTTTCCTTGACCATTCAGCCATTGAAGGTCAACTGGCCTATTTCCAGTTTGGGGCTATTATGAGTAAAGCTGCTATGAATAACCGTGCACAGGTTTTTATGTGAAGATAGTTTTCTTTCTCTGGGATAAATGCCCAGGAATGCAATTGCTGAATAATAGAAAATGACATATATAATGTTATAAGAAACTTCCAAAGTCTTTTTACAGTAATCTACCACTTTATATTCCCACCAGCAATATGTGAGTAACCTAGCATTTGCTCATAATTGCCAGCATTTCGTGTTGTCACAGTTTTTTTATTTTAGCCATTCCACTAGGTCAGTAGTGGTATTCTTTGCCAGATAATCCTGGTGTACGATTAATCTCTGTAGTGGCCTTACCTTTGGTTTTGGGGTGTCTTTTCTCAATCAGGTTGATTCTTTTGGTTCCTGGTATGACAGATCATTTGACTGTATTTTGTCTGCTCTGTTAGCAAACCTTGATCTTATGTAAATGTTTTAATTTAGCAAGCAGTTACCCTGGTTGTGTTTAGCACAAGGTCCTGGCTTCCTTTTGCAGTTTCAAGGGCAATTCAGTTCCAGACCCTTTGCTTTGTCCATTCCATGTGCTTGGTTTATCTGGTGTTGCCGGGGCTCCCGTTGGTGCTGACGCTGCATGAGAGGGTACAAGCAGTTTCAACAGGACAGAACACAGGTGTATGAAAGAGGATTCTTGGGCACATGAAAAAAGTCAATTCTCAGTCTTTATCTTACACTTTATCTTCCAGAAACACTGATCATAGTTGATTATGCCGTCCTTTATTAAAACCCTGCACCAACTCATCTGCTGGAATAACTCTTTTGGTTTTTCTCACTACTTGTTCTTTTCAGTCTTGTTTGCTATTGTTTCTCCTCAACAACTAAATATTAAATAGGAGTGAGGGTCAGGGATCAAAAAGTACCCTTTCACATTATAAATGATCTAGCAAAGGTTAATACCATTAAATAATATCCGTATGCCTAAATTTATATCTGTAGCCCTAACTTCTCCCGTGAACCTCAGGCTCACGTTTTTAATGGCCTATTCAACATCTCATTGGGCTGTCCAGTAGTTTCATTGTTCTAGTTACTTAAGTAAAACTTTAGAGTAATATTTACTGTACTACTTTATTTACATTGTACATCCAATACATCATCAAGGTTCCTGGCTCTACCTCCAAAGTATATCCAGACTTTGGTCATATCACCACCTCCACTACAAATATCTTGGTCCAGGCCACTAGAAGCTGTTACCTCAACTGTTGAAATATCCTCCATACTGCTCTCCCTGTTTTTAACCATTGTTCTCCTACAGCCATATCATTTACAATAGATCATGTGTTTCCCCGGCTCAGAACCCTCTAATGTCCAATGATTTTCCTTCTCCCTCAGAGACAAAAACTAAGTGTTGTTACTATTCCTTAATGGCAATGTAATGATATGACCCCTGACTTTATTTTTTTCTCCCACTGACCATCCCCCACTCACTCTGCCCCAGCCATA
Source organism: Anoura caudifer (assembly GCA_004027475.1). NCBI lineage: Eukaryota > Metazoa > Chordata > Mammalia > Chiroptera > Phyllostomidae > Anoura > Anoura caudifer. The sequence continues at coordinate 36,239 of PVKU01011308.1, read as the reverse complement.
TCTCTCCAGCGTTAGCCATTTGCCCCTGCTTCCACATGTATTCATTTGCTGCCACTTCTGCTTGGGACCTTCTTCCCCTAGAGGTTTGAATGGTTCACTCCCTCATCATCTTCAGGCATCAATTCTAATGTCATATGAGGTCTGTTTGGGAAAAGTCCAGCCATTGTTAATAAAACAAAAATGGTTTGCATGACATCAATGTAACCTGGACAGACCTTGCATATCATGAAGTACCTCCTGGTTATCCTATAGAAAATAGTTGCATACTTACATACAGCATTATCTATCCCCCTACCTTGCTGGAATTTTATCCATAGCACATAATACTAAATTATGTGTGTGTGTGTGTACACAAGATATGTCCATAAAGTATCTAGTCATGTACTATGAAAATAGAGACATTTAATGAAAAAGATACAAGATACAAAAAACATTGTGCATAGGACAATGACACTTCAGTCCCCTTCAAAGTAGGTACCTTGGAACCTCACACAGTTCTCTCAATTGCCATCAGCTGCCCCATCACATTTTCTTCAATCTCACTGATGATCTGAAATATCTTCTCTTTCAAAGATGATTTTAGTTTTGGGAAAATCCAGAAGCTGCAGGCTGCCAAATCTAGGCTATAGGGGGGCTGAGTCACCTGGGTGATTTGATGTTTTCCCCAAAAACTCTGCATGAGGTGTGCTGTATGAGTGGGCACACTGTTGTGATGAAACTGCCAATCACCGGTTGCCCATAGCTACGGCCTTCTGAATCATCCCAGCAGTTTCTGCAGAGGAATCTTCAAGATTAACACAAAATTTGATGCAGATTTATTGCTCTGTGCACTCAGTCATTTTGAATGGGACGCAGTACACACAGTACTGTGCACACAGCACACAGGCTCGCTCAGCGGCATCTACCGCCCCCACGGACCAGCACAGGGAGGCTGCCATTGTTTATGCACGCGCATTCCAGTCCACTCTCCTTGGTTTTTCTGCTACATCAATCTCCCGTAAACTGTTCTCGGTATATTAACAATAGTTGAACTTTTTCCAGATAGACCTCACATATGCATACATATATAATATATATACATATATTTATATAAAATTTTATATTATATTTCCCTAAATCCTATTAGAACAAAAAAGCAATATGAAACCAGAGTCTTTGCCTCTTTTGTTCATTTGCTATTCCTGGTGCCTACAAAAAAAGTGTTTATTTAATGAGCAGTTGATGAATGACTAAAAAAGAATAAATGAGTAAATGCATACGTGAATGACATATTCAATAGGAAAAATATCATACACTCTCCCACCAAAGAACTAGTGAAAAAAACTTGATCTTCCCGCTGAGAGTTTGGTCTACAACACTATTCTGGGTCCTTTACTATGTTCCAATCATTATTATTCTCCCATTAGGCAATGCTGTAAATTCATGTTTCTTTTAGAACACTTATTCTAACCACAAAGATTCTTGACAGATCAATTTGCTCTCCTCCCCAGATTTCCCTTCTTTTCAGTACATGCAGCTCATTTCTGGCTGCCTGTTTGATTTCTTCACAAGGAATGCATTTAGTCACCATCAGACAAGTATTACTGAAAATCTGATACGTGTAGGCGCGTTCTGTGTGCTTCTCTAAGCTGAGTGCCCTGCACTGTTCTGCCCAGCAACTATGCACGCTCTGTGGGGTCAGCCTTCCCTGGAAGGTTAGTATTTTTCACATGCTCTATTGATGGAAGGCATTTTGAGGAGGAGACAAAAAAATCATTTCCAACCTAGAGTATATGATGAAAATAGATGCCCCATTTCCCAGAAACATTAACAGCTTACACTTCTTACAATGTTAAATAAACTGGGAAAGCATCAAATGATGTACACTATTGCTTCTTCACACCTTAGAAGACATCAGTTACAGTATCATTAGGTTTATTCAAGGACAAAAATAAAATTCTTAAATAAGCCAAATATTAGGATTGATAGGTTTGGAAATAATGAGAAACAGTGGAGAAAATACTGTGTATGTAGAAGTAAATTTGGAAAAGAGATAAAAATAAAACGGGACCCTCTTCATAATGGCTGTGCTAACCCCCTGTCAGATGACTTACATCATCTAAATTCAGTTTCCTTAGTGAGGTAAGCTTCAGGTTACCAAGCTACCACTGGCTTCTTGGTGTCGTAAAATTTAACTGTGCCTACAAAGCAACTTCTGAAAGTACATAAAAATTTTCCCTCAGAAGATATGCAGGGATTATGTTAAATTATAACTGGTATTCAACTCCAGCAACTGGTTGGTTGGTTATTAACTAATATATTCCAATTAATTTAACTCTATCTGATCAAGATGTACTATATCATGCAGAGCTGCCCCTCAGCTTTGTGCAGCAGGAAAAGCTTTCCTCAATGTTGTCTGTGTGCTCAAGCTCAGGTTCAACTTTGTGGATGGATGTACTATAAGATGCTGGCATGGTCCCTTACATTCTTAGCGTGCAGGGTAAGCTATCGATGTTTATGCTGCTTTACTCGATTCTGGACAATTTTACTACCCATTCCAAGCATAAATGGATTACATGACTTATGAATAAACAATAACAATGGAATATACCCAAATTTCATGTAAATAACATTAAACTTATAAAGAAAATTATTCATCCATTCATTTATCTAAAAATGCGTGTGTGTGTGTGTGTCTGTGTGTGTGTAAAATTTGAGAGACTGCTATGTACAAGTGTAGAGGCTAGAGGTTCAGCAGAGATGAGATAAAATCCTCGGCTTCATACAGAATACATTCTACAGGATTATCCAATCAAAAACAAAGCAATAAATAAATAAGATACTCATAGATCTCATAGATTACAATGAGTATAATGAATGAACTAAGTAGGTGTAGATTTGGAGTGAAGAGAGGAGGGTATTTTTGCTGAATGATCTGCGAAGAACTCTCCAGGGGCATTTGCTCAGCATGTCAAAGAATCAAGTGCTTCAACATCTGCAACCACAAGTCCTGATCCTGAGCCAGGAGTCACGAGCCAGCCCTTTCCATTTTCAAACAGCTGTCACTTAACTCTAATTTGCTTAGCCTTTAATTCAATGTGAAAGTGTGATAACTATCAAAGATTATCATTTAAATGCTAATAGCCAGTTTTTTTCTGTGCCATTTAAAAATAATGTATCCCTTCCTTATTATTGGTTTTGGTGCTTCCTTCACATTTTACATACCCTAGATTTTTTAAATGGCAATAATTTTTAACTCTTTAATTATCTGGTTATACTTTGGTGTGACGTAGTGGACAAGGAGCCCCTTCCTGTTATGCACGTCTCTCTTACTGTTTGGTGATGCTGCCTTTCTCATGTCTCAACCTTTTATGAGTAATATTTTAAGTGTCATTTCAAGAATTATTATTTTTATACTTGCAGATAAAGTTATCTACCATTCTGAATTATCTTTCCCAGTTTTGGTGTTGGGATTCTACCCACTTCACAAGAATAGGAGAGATCGCTTTATTCTTCTAAATCTTCAAACAGTTTACACTAGAGAAATTTTTTTCTTTGGCATTTAAAAACTCAAATCATCCACAGTCTAACAAGAAGCTTCCATGAACGTTATTTATGCACATTCTATTTCTTCTGTGATTATCAGTTAATCCAGGCCTCTAACTGTTCATGAGTCAGCCTTGCTAATTCATATTGCCCTATAAAATGTTTTCTTTTATCACGATTTTCAGATATACTATCATACAATTTATATGCACCAAAATCACTTTTTTTCTCTTTCATAAATCTTAGTAAAATGCTTCTCAATTTTTATTGAGTTTTTGTTCTCTTTAAAAAATATTTCCAGAAGTTTCCCTTATCTGATTGTTTCTGTAAATGATACGTTCTTGAATGTATCTGCAGTTTTCTTTGGCTGCAGTAAAAAATCTCCACAAACTTGGTGGCTCAAAACGGTACAAATTTATCACTTCACAGTTCTGCCGGTCAGAACCGACACAAAACCTAGGTGTCAGTGGGACTGTGTTCCTTCCTGAAGGTTCTCGGATGAGTCTATTTTCTTACCTTTTCCACCTTGTAGAGGCCACTCCATTCCTGGACTTGTCATCCCATTCCTCCCCCGCCCAAGCCAGCAACGTAGGGCCCCGTGCTTCGCACACTGACCCGTAGTCACATCTCCTGCTGCCTCTGTCTCCTTCTTCCACTTTCAAGTCCCTCGTGATTACATTGAGCCCATCAGAGCATCCAGGATAATCTTCCTATTTTAAAGTCAGCTAATTAGCAATCTTAATTCCATCTGCTACTTTAATTCCCCTTTGCCTGGTAACCTAACATATTCACAGAGGATTAAGACACAGACATCTGGAAATACCATATGATTTCACTTATATGTGGAATCTAATGAACAAAACAAGCTAACAAAATAGAAACAGACTCGTAGATACAGAGAACAGACTGACAGTTGTTAAAGGGGAGGGGATTTGGGGAGCTGGCTGAAAAAAAGTCAAAGGACTAAGCAAAAAAGGGAACAAACTCATGGACACAGACAATAGCATGGTGATTACCAGGGCGAAAGGGGGCCATAGGGAAGGAGAAGACGGTAAATGGGGGACAAATGGTGACAAAAGGAGACTTGGCTCTGGGTATGAACACACAATGCACTATACAGATGATGTGTTATGGAATTGTACACCTGAAACCTGTATAATTTTATTAACCAAAGTAACCCCAATAAATTCAATAATGATTTTTTTTAAAAAGACATGGACATCTGGAAGAGGTGTGGAAACACTTTATTCTACCTACCAAAATATCAATTAAACTTTTAATGTTTTACAATCATTTTTCTGATTTTATTTTTATTGTTTTCTCCTGCTTCCTTGATGTAATTTTACTGCCACTTTAAGAGTTTTAGTGAATATTTAGCTTATTTTCTCTTCACTTTCTAACAAAAGATTTTATGTACAGCTTTGGTTGTATTGTGAGGTTTTAATAATCATGACTAGATAGCTTTTAAATGTTAGGTACCATAGATTCACATGTGTTTGCATTATCTTTAAATATATTTTATTATTCATTTATTTTTTTTGGAAGTTGGTTGGTTCAATTTTTCTTTATAGATTTCTTTGTTGCATAATATGGAAACTATATTTACAAATATTCCACTCAAATGTGGAATGAATGCATAGTTTCTGTTTGTATTAGATAAGATTTTCCTTACTACTAACAATAATGATAATAGCATTTTTAAGAGCTTCCCTGGCGCTGTGCTATGCAATCATTGATATTATCTCCTTTCATCTTTATAGTAATACTGTGAGTAGATATTATTATCTGCAATTTACAGAGTGAGAAACAAAGTTACTAGCTAGTAGACAAGAAGAGCAACGTCAATGTGAACTGTTATATCTATTATTCAATTTCAAAGAAATACATTAGTATAATGTTTTACCTTCTTATTTTTTTGATTTGCTTTAATTACTTCATCTGAAGGCTGAGTAAGCTAGTAAAATTTCTCATGATTCTGTTTCTATGCATTTCCTTGGACTTTCATAGTATTTGTTTTACACAGTTTGACATTAGCTTGGTCAGTATATGCTGTCTCTGGAAATTAGATCTTACAGTGTAAAGATATGCTTTTCTAAGCTTTTTAAAGATTACAAAAACCCTCCTCTCATTTAATACCTTTTCTACTTTGCCTGCAGCTAGTATTGCTGCCACATTTCCCTCATTTTCCTCATTTCTTTGTATTTTTCCTTGATACGTCTGTCCATTTGTTTTTAATATATAGCATCACTCTGTTTTTAATGTCTAGCATTGCATTTATAATATTATGCATCATTTTAGCTACATTTTATTTAGTAACTCAATCTGAGAGTCTTTTTTTCTTAATTGAATTTTAAAGTAATTTATGTTTGCCTCCATAATGGATTATTCCAGCCACCCTCTATCAACTTATTTTATATGTCTGTCTTTGTTTTCTATTGTTTGCTGTGTGAAGCGTTGTGAATATTTTCTTAGCTTTTGTCTTCTCTGGTGTTTTACAAAGTACTCAATCTATTTTTAAAGTACTCGTGGTTATTATTATCTTTCAATGACACTCTTAAGGTATAGTTCTTTATCAAAGTTTTATACAGACACAATTCCTTCAGACTGAGGATTTTATACAGTTTTACTTACTCCTATTTATCTCTATTCCACTTGTCAGTCTTATTTTCAAAATCTAAGTAGATTTTCAGCTCTGATTATTGTTAATAAATCTCTATTCTTGCCTTTCTGGACATACAGAAATGGTGTCATAGAGCTTCATTCCAGTGGAGCAAGGCAGAAAATAAATTCAAGAATCAACACAGAGTAGTGATAAGGGCTATGAAGAAAATAAAATAGAGCAATGCCAGGGGCTGGAGAGCCAGGGAGGTTACTGTTGTTGGAATATTCAAGAAAAGCCAAAGGATATGACATGAAAAATGAGACCAAACCAAAGAGAAGAAAATACCCACATGAAGACCAGGAAACATGTCTCTCAGGCAGCAGAAAAAGCAAAAGATAATGTTCTAAGATACAAATAGGACATCCTTTCCAAAGATCACAGAGGATAGGAACATTGGTATGTACTCATGAAGGGTAAAACTGGTAGGAGATAAAACCGTCAGAGTAGGAGATGAGAATGAGCCAGGGAAGTTGAAAGAGAGAAAGAAGCAGAATGGAACTGCTTGAAGCCATAATAAGGGGGGATAGTTGTAGAGGATCAGTCTCAGTTCCAAGTATTTATTATTCTTCCAATAAGTGGTAGATATTCTCCTGAGCATGTTACCTGCATTCTCTCATTTAATTCTCAACCATGGCAAGTATCATTCATGTAATTTGATGGATAAAGAGCTGCAAATTCCAAGAGTTCAACAATTCACCATAGATTCAGCAAGTCACATGCGGCAAAGTTAATGTTTGATCATATGCCTGCCTGTCCCCAACATCTGTGTCCTTAACCACCGTCCCCTACAGAGCGTCGCTTGGACAGTTATGTTCACAATAGTAGAGTAAACCCATCATATGACAAGTACCACAAGATCTGAATTCCTCTTTGTCTCCTTGGGAAAAAGGTTTCTCCCTAACCTCACGCATTAGTTCTTTATCTTCTCTAATGTTGCAAGGCACAAATAAAAATGTGTTTCTATAGTCCTTTTGCCTTCCATTTGAGCGAGAAGACCAATTTATATTTGGCTGGTAAGTAAATGCCTCCAGCAGGCCCAACTCCATAAGCCTCTGCTCAGGCTCTAGTGAGTTCTGCACAGCCGCCAGAGTTAATCTCCACTGTCTAGTCCGTATCATCCATTCCAAACATGCACGAAATAGTGAGGCTGCTACCTGATGGCCTTGTTTGTCTTGTTAGGTTTCAGCAAGAAGTATTAGCTTGTTCACAGGTGTCCGCAAAATCTTTTCAACCAAACAACATATACAATCTGAATGCATACAAAGAGAATGACTAATGAGCTAAAATACCCTTTACTTTTTTCTTTTCTTGTACTTGTTTGTCACCAGAACGCCTCCTGCTCTACAGCTCTAACACTGACTGTTTTCTTTTCCACAAGTTTGCCTTGTGGGGACTAAGGAGCAGTAGGTAATTACATGGACAAGTGATGAGAGAGCATGCTCACACTCCCTCGGGCTTCGATTGTGCAGAAATAGAAAAATATTCTTGTTACTTGTTTATGAAAGATCTGAGTAAACAAAATTAATCACTTTTTATTTCAGTAAGAAATAACCTTAGATATCAGTGCATTTATTTATAAAATCCTACCACCATCTTTTTTCTTAATGCCCATTAGAACATTGCATATTTTGAGTAATGTTATTCAAGAGGAAAGACTAGATTTCTCAAGGTACATCATTTTTAAATGAAACAAATTACACATTTTCTTGCAGGATACAGGAAATCAAGTCAGTTAATTTATCATGAAAAAGTGAATCTCCAAAACAAAGGCATAGATCAGTATAGTTTGTGCTCCGTCTATGAAATATCACACAAACTAGTTTTGACTTGTAACATAGCCCCATGTATCAATCTGTAGGTTTCATTTGAGAAATATTTCAATATTGGTGAGTTTTTACCAGTGATATTGCTTCTGCTGAATCCTAATGAACCTGGAAATAACCCAAGACTGATGGAGTGAAGGGACAGAGCAGACAAGGAGCAAAACAGTGCTCCTTAGGGCTCTAAAGACACCCATTTGTAATGCCATTTATACTCACAGCCCCTTGTCTTACCATTTATTTTCCATGGCCACATTCCAGTTGGCCATATGTTCCCACTTAAAGTGGCATGTTAGCATTTTAGTTTCCAAGTTGCCTGCTTGCTCTTCATTTTTTATAGCTTATATATTTCCCTTAGTATATCATTTTTGGAAGAATTTGAAAGGAACTATAGGCATGCTGTAATCGGTACCATTAGTTTCAGCAGGGTGATTAGGTATAGGGACTCTGTGACTCACATTTTTAATGTGGTCCATGTTTTTGGTGATACTTGACTGAGGCATCTCTTTCTGGCCATGATGACAGCATCATGGGAGACAGGGCTCTGCGCTTGGCACCATGTTCTAATCAATGATTCTGCTGTGACAGGAAAATAGAGAATTATACGTGTATTTCTCAGTTACTTTAGCTCTATTGAATATTCCGCTTAAAAACAAAATGGTTCTGTATTATGTATAAGAATCTAAATGAGGAACTTAAGTGTGATGCTTATTTTTCCAGTGAAATCATAGAGGTAATTCCTGATGAAATCAGAATTTTTATGGTTTGAGTGGTATTGGGAACTCTGGAATCCGACTTCCTCAGCATGTCTCTCTCACTCCTTTACCTCAACTCTAAAACTCAGTGAAGTGGAGAAAATATTAACCCAGCAGCATTTCTGCGAGGAGGCCCATTTGGAAACATAGGCAGATCTGAAAGGTAAATTGATTTGAATGACCAGCTGCATCACTGAACCTGGATCGCCCAGGAGTATCTCCTCTGCTCCTCTTAAGCAATCGACCCGAGTCTGGGTTAATGACCCCAAGAACTTTCTGGCCCATAGCACTCTGAGACATTTATAAGACCACATCAAAATGGAAATTTCCATTTCTCTACCTGGACCGGACCTGACATTAGTACTCAGAAGCAATAGTTTCAAAGCCAAGAATCAAGGATAGGAAATAAAACTCCCTGATGCTGCGACCCCAGGAAAGTTCCATCTGCCCCTTTTCCCTGGGGCTCTCCTCTCCAAGTCTCAGGTGCTGCCTGCAGGGACCTGCAGAATCTAACCAGTTGTGTTAACAGATCGGCAAATGATAAAGACAATTAACAAGTAACGGAGTCTTTCTTACATACATCCTCAGAATTGAAGGGGAAATGGAAACTTTTGAAGAGGCAAAGGACAAAAGTCTGAAGAGGTTTTGTTTAGAAATAACGGTCAGGATCCCTTCACCAGGATCCCCATAAATGAGGATCTGTAAAAAGTTCTGTGGTTTCAGGAGGAAAAGGATTTGCCTTGGGTCAGTCTTTTGAAATGTGCACAGATAATAAGTCATCAGGCATGTCCTCCTCAATTATGACCGGCAGCGATGCATGTGTAAGCAAGTGAAAACAGACATGGCCCAGCCCTCGGGGGATTTTAGATTTTCCTTAGTACGTTTATATGACGGATTCAATGTAATTTTCCTATAAAATGAATATACGGGAAGTGATTTTTCCAAGAACACACAGTGAGACAGTAGACAAGGAGTCTAAGAATCAGACCACATGTCATGAAACATAAAATCTGTTCTCAGCCCTTTCAGTAACTCACTAATGTGGCTTTGATCAATTTACTCAATCTCTAATCCTTTTATAAAAACAATATTTCCTATTTAGTTTTAGAATTATCTACTCAAAAACTGTCTTTTTTCTTGTACCTTTTGAGTTATGCCACAAGAAAAGTTAGAACTTTATTTCAGACTATGATGACATCCACTGAACACGATGGAAAGAAGAACCATCGTAATTAGGTAGGTTACTGTTGTGCCACATCGAACGCCGGCACCGGGCATGCGTGTCGGACACAGGCTCTCCTACCTGATTCCTGGAGGCAGAGACTGAAATACAACGGAAGTCTTCATTCATTGGAGGGTGGCTATCAGTAGTAAAAATCAAATGAACCAGGATAAATTTTAGAGCTGCGCTCTGCAGGTATGTTTGCTAACAGGTCTGAGTCTACAAAAGTCTAGGTCTGGTTGCATACCCCTGAAAACCATAGTCTATGAAGAAAACAGAACTCTCTGGGTGTAGAGAGTTACGCTGAAGGTAGCCTCTGAAGTATTCATCCTTAGCCAATTTTCCATCTAGAAACAAGGCATTGTCGATTTTAGATCTGTTGCTTTTCTAAGATATGCCAAGTTGACAAAGAGAAGGAATGTTGGCATCCCTGAGGCATCTTCACCATGATTTACCCAATCACTGACCCTGAGACTGTAGACTCTTGATAATGTTGATACTTGACCAGACTGAGCAGTGCCAAAGGGCGCGGTGGGGCTTCAGCATCCCAGGCTAAACTCATCAGAGCTGTCCTGAGGGCAGAATAGCGCCCCCAAATTAAGTCTGAGTTAAAAGCAGTGAGCTGTTAGGACATGATGGCACATAAGACCAAAATGCTAAAAACACAGGACACCTAATTTTAAGATCAAAGCCATGTGTCTGTTAAGGGGTAGCTTAAGATGAAGAAAGGCAAGCACTATACCCAACTACAGAATCTCTTTTCTGTAACAATTTGCAGCTTCGTGCAGGGGCCAGAGAATGGCCTGAAGCAGGGTGGTAACAAATCAGTTGCCTTGATTGTATACCTCTCCTTTTTGCTAACATTAATAGGCACATTGTCTATCATAATACTCTTCTCCTGTTTCTTAAGTCCAATATGTTTATACATGCAAAATAACATCAACAATATCATTACATCCACATGTTGTTAATGCTTGCTTATCAGAGTCAGATGCAAAGATGCGTGGGGCCATTGTGGGCTGTCTTGGGAATTCTCCAGTTTCGGGAAAGGAAATTTAAGATCCAAAAGAGTAAAAGGATGAAAATTGCAGTGGCTGGAAGCAATATTTAAAAGTTGCACACAAAGAAAAAAAACATGCGCAGGTGTGGGAAAGCAAGGAATTTGTAACCACAGGTCATTAAAGCAAGAGAACCATCTACATGATAAAACAAATGGCAATCACACAGACCCTCTCGTTTCAGTCAAAACGAAGTGTGATTCTTAAAAGTGAAATATTTGAGAACTTATAACCAGATGACTATTTTAGAAACCACTTGAATTGATTTTTATTTTTATTGTTTCTGCTTTGAGGGGCTATTCCTTACTTCCAAAACAAGAAACAAAAACAAAAACCTACCTGAATTGCTAAAAAGAAGTTGGGCAGATGTGTTGGTTGGAAATTAAACTAATTAGTAATTAAACTAATTAGAGAATAGGAGTGATTTGTAATGTCCTTCAATTTCCCATCATTCAGACTGTCAGGATGCAACATTAATTACTAGCTACCAAATAATTACATTTCATATTCACTTTTTGTAATTTTTTCTTACTGGAATGACACATTTTGGGGGCCAAATATAGTAAACATGTGTTTTCTGGATTGAGAGTAAATAATACTAAACAGGTTATTAACAGATGGTTACTTCATTTTAAATGCTGGAAGATGGACATTTTCTCATGGTAGCTCTAGGAAAGGTAAAGAAGCAATGTAAGATATGAATTTCATTTATTATAGTAGATATGATATAGATATTTAGCACTGTATAATATAGAATATCATTCAGATTAAAATTACCATTTCATATACATTTAAAAATAAATTCATATATATTTCAAACATAAGAGATCTTTAAATATATGTGGTTTTCCACAAAGTCTTCATTAATTATTCCTTTTCCTAATGGTAGTGTCAACAAAATATTTCAGAAGGCCACTTGGTTAGTGTAATACAATACTCATTCTGATAAAAACAATAGTGTAAATGGCCAAAAAAAATGTTTTTCCCAACTGATTTATTTTACCCTCCATTTTTTGATATTTTTTGTCACTTGACAATTCAGCAGTATTCAGAAGATTTTCTGGGTTTTCTTCCTGCATACTTAAAAAGACTCAGATACTTCCTACTTGTTGATTTATACCTAATGCATCTCCCATTTGCAAAACCTTTTTTCATAGCATAGGATGAAGAATTCTACACTATTTCAAGAATTCATGCTAGTATATCTGATGGTAACACTCTTATACTTATGATGACAAAGTTTTTGAATTTTGTGACAATGAAATCAGATAACTCACAGTTTCTTCTCAACATTTGACTTTGAATGGAATTCTAGCCTAAAGCAAAGTTTAAATATTTCTAAAACTTGTAACCAAATTACTCTATCATATTGAAATTTTCTTATAGTTCACTCATTATTGAGCAGATATTCATAAAATCTCTTCCAAATCATATCATGTCTCAATGTTCCTTGAAAGTGGACTAGGACAGGGATTATCAGGCAAAAGGTTTATTGAGAGAGTGTTCTACAAAGATCTCTCTTAGTGGGGAATATAGGACTGGCAAAGGGGAAAAGCTGACTCCCAATGTGGCTGCAAGCAAGCCTTCGTTTATCAATTCTACAGGGAGTTTGGACGCAAGAAGGACCTACTCAGTTGTTTCACATCACTGGCTGTGGGCAGATCCGTGGGGAGAATGAGAAGACTGAATATGAACTTGGGCAAGATGGTTAGGTTCCTTGCAGATCAGAGTGATTCCTAGTGAGAGCAACTGACACTCCTGGAAGCTGGAGGATAGGCACACAGGCCCTGAAAAGGAGATCAGGGCCAGGAGCCAAACACATTTTGGTTAAAATCCATTATATAGACTGAGTCATTGAGGTAAAACTTGGGAAATGGGGTAGCATGATAATAAGAATATTACTATATATTAATTTTTTACATAAGGATGATGTCTACATTTTTCTATCTTTAAAATAACCCTATTTGTTTTCTCCTTAAGTAGGTTGATGCATCAAATATAGCTTTCCAATAAAGATAGATGTGTTGAGCCCTGGCTGGTGTGGCTCAGTGGATTGAGTGCCGGGCTGCAAACCGAAAGATCACCGGTTCAGTTCCCAGTCACAGCACATGAATGGGTTGTGGGCCAGGTCCCCAGTTGGGGGTGTGTGAGAGGCAACCAATCAATGTTTCTCTCCCCACTCTTTCTCTCTCCCTTCCCCTCTCTCTAAAAAGTAAATAAAATCTTTAAAGATAGACATGCCTGGCCAGGTGCCACGTGGCATCATCCCATACACCAAAGAGTTGCAGATTTCATTCCTGATCAGGGCACATAGTTTCATCCCCAGTAGGAGTGTGTATGGGAGGCAACCCACCAGTTTCTCTTTCACATGGGTGTTTCTCTTTTTCCTGCTTCCTCTCTCTGAAATCAATAAACATATCCTCGGGTGAGGATTAAAAATATAGACTTGTTCAAATTACGTTAGAAAATTGGGTAACTTGTCATCCTTCTTCCACCTTAGCTGTATTCTCCTCTTCTTCCTAGGCACATGGCTGCCGAGTTAAAGAAAAAAATTCCCAGCCTCCCTTGTGAGTAGCTGTGGTTATATAACTATGTTCTCAATGAGGAGTTGTGAGTAGAATTGATTAGGAAACCTCCAGATCCTTTTTAAAAAAATGCTTTTATGTAACTCTTCTCCCCTTTCCTTTCTGCTGGCTGGACATAACTATGACAACCCTGCAAGTGTCATGTTAAAGTTAGCAAAGATGTCTCCACTCTGTGGAGTGCAGCCTGCCTATCTGCCATGGACTGATACGTATGCAAGATATAAATTTCTATCTCTTGTAAACTACTCTATTTTTAAATCCATTTGTTAGAAGAATTTAGCTTTTTACCTAATTAAAACAAAGAGAATATTTTAAGAAGATACAACAAATAAGGAATATAGGGATATGCATGTTTCATAAATGATCAAGAATGGGAAGGTCATCCATGATACAAGCATCTCTAGAAAACAGATTATCTTGCTCTTGTAGTTTTCAGTGTAAAATTCCCAGTACTCACTCCTCTAGTTTTGTTCTCATAGTGATAAAATACATCCTTATCCTTGCTGGCACTGACTAATTTCTCTCTATAGTCCCAGTTCATGACTTCTGCTTAGGAATACCTCCTATCTTGTGGTTTTTGCTGATTGCCCACTCTTTGTGTGCTTTACCATTGAAACAACACCAAATAAACCACTGACTGTCTCTCTATGAGTCGCATTTCTACTTTTAAGAGAAAAAGGTCTCACTAGTTTCCATCGTAATTGTTATCCCTTTTGGGCAGAGCTCTCATTCCAGACCACCTATGGGAGGCCCTTGGGTCAAGCATTGTAGGGAATTTTTGCCAAATTTGGCTGCCCCTCATCCAATAGTCTTCCTATATTTTTAGAGTTTCTATTGTGTGTGTTTTTAGAAGCAGCCACACATGACCTAGGCTCAGGAAACCAGAGGAAATGACATAAATTCCCAGGGCCAGTCGGTGACTGTTAGCAATGGGGGCAGTTACAGCCTAGAGCCTGGCAGCCTGAGCAGGGGTAACTCAGGTAAACTGTACCTGAGATGGCCCCTTGGCGAAGTTTCCTGCTGCTCCTATACTCCTGTTTTCAAGGAATGATTTTTTTTTAAGCTTCCCAGAAATTCTGAGCTTCCCAATACCTATTCCACCTCTCAAAACACTTTTTTCTGATAAGTTAGTGATCTATCTTGTTTGTACCCAACATCCCTATTGTGGTGGGAATTGGCCCCCACCCGTGATCCAATTAGTTGTGGCCCATTTGGCAGGACTGAGTGACTGGCATTCCCCGGAAATGGTTGGAGAGCGATGCAGGGAACCTGACGATGTTAGGGTCCATTGATTCAGAACTATTGGAAGATATAAGAATAGGGAAGAAAAGTCTTTTTGCATGCAGTAGTTTACTTCCTGTAAACAAAAAGCAAAGGTGAATAACTCTGAAAAGATAATGAGTTTATTCAGCTATTGAAGGTTTTCTCTCAGTGGAGTCTCACGTCTGGGACAGGAAAGGAAAGCCAGCCCCGCTTCTGCTTAGACCCAGTGTCTCTCCTCACTGGGGACTCTCTGGAAGTGAGCACTGTGACTCTAGCCGGGGAGCTTCAACACCGAAACAGTGTTCAGAAATCCATTGTCTCGAAAAGTCACGTGACTGTGCTTCGGTTTATTCTTCACAGTTTTCATAACCTCCAAGTTTCCTTGTATTGTCTCAATTAGAAGCACTAAATCTATTCTCTGGAAAGTAAAGGTAATTAGGTATTAAGGTAAAACATTATACTTTTTAAATAAACATAATGGCCATTTCAAAATATCTTTCTTTCTGAGATTTCCGAAAATCATTACTGTAAAACTGTGGTACTCCAATGTGGGCAAGTGATGGAAATAGCTCTTCTTAAAAGCTTTGGATAAATGACAGGGACTCTGTGAAGAATTTTAATGACTGACTTTCTGAGTCTTAATATTAAACAAGGTAATTGAGCTAATGTCACACTGATTAATCAAGATCTTCCTTTCCTTTCCACTTTATAAGTCCTTTTATTTTTCTCTTTTAAGGTTTGCAATAATACTTCACTAAACGATAAAAATACGTACATATTCACAATAATGTAATATTGATTTTTAGTTTTCAGAATCAACTCATACACAAAACATGTAGAAGATTTGCTTATGGTTACAAAACCCAATATAACAGTCCTGGAAACGGGGCAGTAAGAGCACAGCTGGCGGAATTTGAGAGATGGGAGTCAGCAGGAGAGAAGAGATGAAGGTAAAGGTCGTGAAATAATAAATCATGTTTACCACGGGAAAGAGAAAGGATACTGAAGGAAACTGATGGAACTCAAAGTAGCGGTTTAAGTTTATCAGAGTTTAAGGTTAGCAAGGAAGGGCCAAGACCATAGTGGAGAAGGGGAGACTAAAGTATTACAAGTAAATAAAATTTTCATATTTTATTAATGGACAAGTAATATGCAATATCCAGAGTTGGTAAATCTAAATTTGATTTTACTTTCCATTTCAACACGGCTTGGTAGTAGGCACTGATATGTAGGTGTTCTGGAAATTGCCCTTCTGCTTCCGTAACACAGTAGGGCCACATTATCAGTGTCATTGTGCTCTGCTGGAGCCTACGTTGAATGTGTACAGACTGGCACTCTATTACTTACAGTTTCTTTTACTCTTTTTCTTTTTGCTTTTGGCCCAATTTCTCTTTGCTTTTGATTTTTTTAAATCCTTTTTTACTGCAAGCACATTGATAAGAAATGGGCCATGGATTACATTTCCCCGACTGAGAGCTGTCCCTCAGGAACTACTGAGGTCCTAGTGGGTTGTTTTCGTTTCTTCGATTGTTTGTCTTCTTGTCCATCTCATCGCCTCCTTTTTTTCATTCCCATCATGGTGCCTTCAAGGACCAGGGAAGTTCAGACAGTTCTTTCATAGCCATCTTTATTTCCACATGCGGAGAGCACTTCCATCTTCTCTCTTGTCACCGGCCACCTTCTCTGTGGATACTTCAACTTCCCATTCTCCATTGCCCTTTTCTAAAAGTTGTACCTACTGAACCTCAATTAAACCTTCTGTTTTTTTATTCTTTTTTCTTTTCTCTTCTCTTTCCTGACTCTCCTCTTGCTTTTCTCAGTCTTTTTGTAAGAAGGCTGATGATGTATATGTATGTATATGCATATAGATCTACATGTAGATATGCATATATGTGTACATATTTGTACATGCATACACACACATCCATATTCCCATGCACTCTTTTATACAGCAAACACAATACACATCTCTGCATATCATTTCCAATCTTTTCATTTCTGTTTTGTATTAATTTTGCTGAATAATCAGAGTAGGTTTCCTTATAGTTAAAGACATTGGACTGAAGTTTTAGAAATTATTACCAATTTTTAACCTCAGTAAATGTTTGAGAGTGCTAGCTAGCATGTTGGTTGAAAAAGTGGTAGAGGAGATCCTTGAAGTGAGAGCTACATTATTTTCTCCAAAGGAAAAAAGCATGTTTACCATGTAATGCACACATTTTGGGAGTAATCTAGCAATAAAGCCCTTTTATAATTGTTAATTAAAGATTGTTACATTTCAACATCGTAAAAAATATACTTAAGAAAGATAGGATTGCAGATGTATGAGAAAACGAGATCAGGACAGAAAAAAGTAAGCCAGTACATCTGGCACAGGGAAGTTGTACATGCAGATATTTCATGGAACAGAGAAACTTGGCAAGATATTCAAAATGGACTTTAAATGTAATCATTTGATGAAAAGTGTTGAATGGTTGTGATGTCAGCTTTTGATACAGTATGTTGAAACCAGGATCCAGGGTATAGTTCTAGATACCATATTGCAAAATACTGCTTTTTCTGATAATGTGTAATAGTTAAAATTGTACAAAAATATGGAGATGAACTAACGGTCATCTCAATGATTTCAGTGATGGCTTTAATTTGTACACTCCTGAAAGGTAGAATTTGTTTAATTCACTCTGGGATACTTAGCATTGCAAAGTATGTGGCTTAGGTCCCTTACTGATGTTTTAAATAACAACCATATCTAATATTTAAAATTCTGCCTTTATTATGATAGCACGAAGATCCACCCGAATGTTTCCTTCAAGAAGGATAAAACTTACAGTCATTTTCAATATGGCTTTAAGCGTCTTCTAGCCAGATAGTGCTACTATAATAAATTAAAATATAGCTAACAAGCAGGGACAAAGAAATAACTAGAGTAAATATTTTGAGATTTTAAAAAGTAAGCATAGCAATTACTTATTTAAAAGCAAATACTGAACGTGTAGTTGGCTTTAAAATTTTTTTAGTCCGCTTTAAGAATCTGTCACATAAGAGAGACCTTGGCCCACCATGGCAGGGGACAGTGACCTATCCCTTGCCAAGACTCCCTCAGGCTTGCAGTCTTGGCAAATGTGCTTGAAATTTTCTCATCACTACTTCCTCGTTTAAACACGGAAAGACATTTGTCTTGCTTCCTCTGCAGAAGTTTTGATTGTTAGTTAATTTCCATAGAATGGCTGACTTCTAGGAATTCATCCTCCCCTCTAACCACGTCCTTCAATGCCCTCTCTTTGCCACCTACAAAAAAACAAATCCATGAGTGTTCTCCCCCAGTCTACCTATTACCATCTACGTTCTCCACTCCTTTGAAATAGCTCACTATTTGTTTCCTGAAGCTCCTCCTAGCAAATGCCATCATAAAATGAGTCTTGAGGGTCATCAAAATATGAGAACTATGACTTGTACCAGATTATCACATTTGCTTGTGTGTTGTCTTGGGTTAGTCTATCATTTTTCATATTAGTGTAACCTGTTTCTCCAGCTAGGCAATAGGTCACTCGAAAGGGAACACACTCATTTTATGTATCCTTGAGCCAGTACAGGTTTTTTGTTTTTTTTTTTTAATTCTGGACATTCCATAAGCACTGTTATACATATTCAATAAATTAATATAATCTTATAGATTTTTTAGTTCATTTATATTGTCTGTTCCGTGTCTCTCAGCATATCTAACACCTAGAACTGGGGCCAACACCTTGAGCAGTTCCTGGCACACAAGTACTCAATATATTTGTGCTGGGAAGAAGGAATAATACATACTATTTCAAATATTTTTTAAAAGATGTATTTTTTAACATGGGAAACTTTCTTTTTCTTTTTCTGATCACCTTAACCTTATCAGACAGATCATAAAGATGTCTCTAAAAGAGAGTTCATTCAACATTTTACCTTTTAGAGCCAGATTTTGGGGTGAGGGACTCTCAATTCTTATTTAATTTTGTGGTGAGATTTGGACATGATTCTTTTGGTACTTGCACTAAATGTTGTTCTGGACTGAAATGTATAATGGTGTTAGGTGGGGTTTCACTTGATATATTCTCTTTTGTTTCCTGTGTAGGTATCTAAAGCCATTTCTTTGCAGGATGTAGCTCACCAGCCTTTGCTATTAAACATATAACATTCCATTTTTACACATAACATTTTTTACAACCCCTCATGAGAGCCTAAAAAGGGTACCATACCAACTCAGAGTTGGCACAGCCTTGGGGTAGTCTCTCTCCTCTAGATTCTAAAATTTTAATAACTATTTGATTTCTCAAAACTTCCTCTGACTTGAAAACAGTATCAGCTAGAAAAAAAATAAATTTATATCAAAAACACTAATAAGTACATTGTTCTTTTACCTCTAGTTGTAACAGCTAACTTGCCCATGTGATTTATAAAGTTGTGGTTTGATTGGGTGACCCCTTTCCATCTTACTGGTAATTAGACTCTGGGATATCCATTTATGCTTCTGGATCCTAAGTAAATATTTTGGTTGCATACCAGAGACTATTTATAGTGCTTTCAGCCTGGTAGCTACTGTGAGGACATATATTTAAACCCACTTTAGAGCAATTATGAAATTTTAGTGATTAATTTCTGCTGTTGGGCTGGAAAATTTTTTTTCAAATAAGATACAAAGTGTCCAGAGCTAATAGTCTCAGACAAACATGGTTTATGTGACAATTCAATAATCCAAAGGAAAAAGTGATGAAATATATTATCACTAAGTCCTTGATTCACACAATCAGTGCCAGCAAAATGCATCAACTGATTTTAAAGAGATGGAAAAGCAGTCAGCCCCAATAGCACCCAAGACCCAGAAAAGCAAGTGGTTTGCCCAAGGTCACACTGTAGAGACCAACCAAGCCAGTGAAGAGCAGCGTGCCTGGTCTCTGCGGTAGCTCTCTTTACACTGGGCCCCATGCTGCCTCCTACTGAGAGAAAGCAAACGTGCTCATTTCCCTGCTACAGAAAGCCCACGGTTCCAAGTCAACGCTCACCCTCATCATCTCCTCCACTCCGACCCACTCTCATGTCTGTTGTCACCAGACATGCTCTGATGAAAATCCACAAGCGCAGGGCCAGGAGAATCCAGTCACTGGCTTTCAGCCTCCTTAGTTTCCTGGGACTATTAGCAGGGTCCCCACGTAAGGTTTAACACTGGTTAAATCAGGAAGCCACTGCTAAAACCTTCTCAACAAAGATGAAAAAGAAGTGGGGTAATGTTGACGTGAGAATTTGCCAGGTCTTTTCAGAAGACACATATTACCATCCATATTTTTAATTCAATAAACAACCACTGAATATATAATATATGCTAAATCTTACCCTTGTAAAGCCCAAACATCCTAGGGCCCCACTAGCCTGTGGCCACACCTGAGTACATGCTACTGCGGTGGCTCGAACAGCGCCCTCCTGGGTGACTTTGGGACCTCAGTCCCCAATCACTGGTTTCCCAGGCCTTTGCACAGGAACCTTCAGGGGAACCAAGCTGCACCCCATCCCTGTCCACTCTGCCCTGGCACTGCCATTAATCCTACTGTACTGACATGCCCCTTCTCCATAAATCCCATCTGTGACCTCCCATCTCATTTAAAAGTATTCTCAAGTCTTTGTTCTGGCTGACACGCCCCTATGCAACCCATCCCCTGCCTTCCCCCGTGAAGTCTCCTGTTAGAGCCCCTGGGCCTGCTTCACTCCAAGGCTGGCCCGCTAGCTTTGTGCACAGGTGGTACTGGTTACTGCCTTAGGCTTCCTGCATTCATGGTTCCCTCTGCCTAGTACATTTGTCCCCAGGAATTCCTTCATCTGAATAAATTCCTTTAATCTCAGCCCAGGATCACAATCTGAATTAGCACCTTGGTTGCCTAGTGGCCAGGTTTCAGCACTCTCACTGCTTAGCTGAGATTCAGTTCCTGGTCGGGGAGTGCCTTTCTCTTCTGCTAATAATGAGTATAAAGTTTCTGTGTTATGCAAGATGAATAAAGTCCTAGAGATAGGCTGTACAACGTAGGCGATGATAATGTATTGTGCACTAAAAGTCTGGTAGGAGGACAGATCTCATGCGAAGTATTCTTGCCACCATAAAATAAAATTTAAAATAAAAAAATAAATTAGCTATCAAACACCCTTCTATATACACCCATCACTCTATTTTCTTCACCACACCTACCACTCTCTAAGAAAAATATAATGCAAACCACAAAGGTAATTTTAAAGTTTCTAGTAGTTGACTTTAAAAAAGAAACAGGTGAAATTAAATTTTTTTTAATTTTTATTGAATTTATTGGGGTGACATTGGTTAATAAAATTATATAGGTTTCAGGTGTACAATTCTATGAAATCATCTGTACATTGTATTGTGTGTTCACCATTCAAAGTCAATTTGTCCCTCCTTACTTTCTGCTACCTCCCCTAACCCACTTTTCCCTCTGGTCAGTCACCATACCGTTGTCTGTGTCTATGAGGTTTTCTTGTTTTGTTTTGGGTTGTTTTTTTTTTTTTTTACTTAATCCCTTCAATTTTTAACCCAGCCCTGTAAACCCCCTTCCCTCTAACAGCTGCCAGCCTGCTTTCTGAATCTACGAATCTGTTTCTATTTTGTTTGTTTATTTTGTTCATTAGATTCCACATATAAGTGAAATTATATGGTATTTGTCTTTCTCTGTTTGGCTTATTTCACTTAGCATAATACTCTCCAGGTCCATTCATGCTATTGCAAAGGGTAAAATTTCCTTCTTTTTTACAGCCAAGTAGTATTCTATTATGTGAAAGTACCACTGCCTGCTTTTTATTCCATTCATCTATGGATGAACACTTGGGTTGCTTCCAATTTTTGGCTACTGTAAATAACACTGCAATGAACATAGGAGTGCACATATCCTTTCAAATCAGTGTTTTAGGTTAATTCAGATATATTTCTATAAGTGAAATATCTGGGTCATAAGGAAGTTCCATTCATAATTTTTTGAGGAAAATCCATAGTTTTCCACAGTGGCTGCACAAATCTGCATTCCCACCAACAGTGCATTAGGGACTATTCCCTTTTCTCCACATCCTTGCCTGTACTTGTTGTTTGTTGATTTATTGATGATGGCCATTCTGACAGATGTGACATGATATCGCATTGTGGTTTTAATTTGCATCTCTCTGCTGGCTAGTGACACTGAGCTTCTTTTCAGATGTCTATTGGTCATCTGTATGTCCTCTTTGGAGGAGTGTCTATTCAGGTCTTTTGCATGATTTTTAATTTTTTTGTGGTGTTGAATTTTATAAGCTTGTTATTAATTTGGGGGATTTTTGAAGATTTTATATTAGTTATTTTTAGGGAGATGGAAGTGAGGGAGAAGGAGAGGGAGAGAAACATTGATGTGTAAGAGAAACATTGATCAGTTGCCTCCAGCGTGTATTCTAACCAGGGACTGGGCCCACAGCCCAGCCATGTGCCCTGACCAGGGATCAAACTGGCAACTTTCACTTTGTGGAAGGGTAAGCCACTAACTGAGCCATGCCAGTCAGGACATAACTTCTTTTTTTTTATGGCCTGTGAAACTACAATCATTTATTTTCTAAATCCTGAGATTACCCAACCTTTAAGAAAACTACAAACATTTAATTAGAATCACAGAACCAACCCCATTACAAAGGTAAATAATTTTGAACCAGCTAGAGGGATATTTGAAGTTCTAAATCTGAATGTTTTCTTTTTTTCACATTTTTTATTTTTGTTAAAATACAGTTGTCTCCATTTCCTCCACCACCACTCCTCCCAGCACAATTTCTTTATAAATTTTGGATATAAACTCCTCATCAGATATATTTTAGTAAATATGCTCCCCCATTCAGTGGGCTGTGTTTTCATTTTGTTGATGGTTTTCTTTACTGTACAAAGCATTTTAGTTTGATGTAGTTCCTTTGTTTATTTTTTCCTTTGTTTCCTTCACCTGAGGAGATATATAAAAAAAATATTGCTATGAGAAATGTCTATGTTTCCTTCTAAGATTTTTTATGGTTTCAAATCTAACATTTAAGTCTTTAATCAGTTTTGAGTTTATTCTTGTGTATGGTGTAAAAAGGTGGTCTGGCTTCATTTTTTTGCATGTTTCTGCCTAATTTTCCCAACATCGCTTATTGAATGGATAATCTTTACTCCATTGTATGTTCTTGTTTCCTATATCAAATATTAATTGACTATAGAGGTGTGGGTATGTACCAACCTTGCATCCCCATAATAAGGCCCACATGATCATATAATATATTGCTGGTTTCGATTTGCTAATATGTTGTTGAGGATTTTAACATCTATGTTCATTAGAGATCTTGGCCTATAATGTTCTTTTCTTACAGTGTCCTTGTCTCATTTGGAATTAGGATAATGCTGGCCTCATAAAATGAACTTGGGGGTCTTTTCTCCTCTTCATTTTTTGAGAATAGTTTGAGAAGAATAGGTATTAGTTCTTCTTCGGATGTTTGGTAAAATTCACCTGTGAATCCATTCAGTCCAGTATGAAAAACACGGGCCCACAACCAAGACAACTTTACCCAGCAAAGCTATCATTTAAAATTGAAGGAGAAACAAAGAGCTTCCCAGACAAGAAAAAGCCAAAGGAGTTTGTTACCACCAAACTCATACTACAAGAAATGTTAAAGGGTCTTCTTGAAAAAGAAGAAGAACAAAAAGAACAACAACAATAAGACAACATAGTTAAAAGAATGAAATGATAATAAATACATACCTATCAATAATCACTTTATTGTTAATGACTTAAAGGCTCCAATCAAAAGACATAGGGTAGCTGAATGGATAAGAAAATAAGACCCATATATATGCTGTGTATAAGAGACCCACCTCAAAATGAAAGATACACACAGATTGTAGAAAAACATTCTGAGTGGCATGGGCCCAGCTCCCACTTGGAGATGCACAGGACCCATGCCCATGGATAGGTTCTCCCATGGGGAATCAGGCCTGCAATGTGCCTAGGCCACTTTGAGTCTTGCTTTTGCTAAAAACTCCCTCACCCTGAAATGCAGCAAACATTTACTGCAAAGTAACTTCCTAAAATCCATGCTAAACCTTCCAAGGACCAGTGTAACTGGTTCAACCACTTTTGCCTTTTCATTTGCAAATATCCCTCTTCTGTGATGTGCATCCTCTCCTTTGTTTTCTGTAAAAGGTAACTACCTAAAGCGAACCAAGCAAGGGCTGAAGCTTTTGCTCCCCGTGAGTGAAAAGCCAGGCTGTTCCTTTTCCTCCACAGGACTCGGTAGTCCGTGTGAATGTCTCATTTCATCCATAATGCCACAGATACTGTGGGCCAGTGTCTGCATCAACAGATGAGAAATGAAGAGATAGAAAATGATATTTCATGGAAATGGAAATTTAAAAAAAACAACTTGGATAGCAATAGATTTCATGATCATGATATCTGCCCTGACAGGTAAGTATAGCAATAGACTTTAAAACAAAGGCTATAGTAAGAAACAAAGGACACTACATAGTGATAAATGGAGCAATCCAACAAGAGGAATTAACCCTTATAAACATTTATTCACTCAACATAAGAGCACCTAAATATATAAAGCGAATCTTGATGTACATAAAAGGAGAGTTGACAGTAATTCAGTCATAGTAAAGTATTTTGACACTCCGTTGACATCAATGGATAGATCTTCCAGACAGAAAATCAACGAGAAAAGAGCAGCCTTAAATGATACACTAGATCAGGTGGATTTAACTGATATCTTAAGAGCATTTTACCCAAAGCAGTAGAATATACATTCTTTTCACATGCGCATGGAATATTTTCTAGGATAGACCATGCATTAGAACATAAAATAAGTCTCAATAATTTAAGAAGATTGAAATCATATCAGATATCTTCTCTGACCATAAAGGTAGTATAAAACTAGAAATCAATCACAAGAAAAACACAAAAAGACATGAAAGCTAAATACCATGTTACTAAACAATGAATTGGTTAACAATGATATCAAGCAAGAAATCAAAAAATACATTGGAACAAATGAAAATGAGAACATAACTATCCACTTTATGGGACACAGCAAAAACAGTCCTAAGAGGGAAATTCATAGCATTTTGAAACAAGAAAACGATCAAAAAAAAATCTAGAAACTACAAATAGAAAAAGAACAATGAACAAAGCCCAAAATGAGTAAAAGAAAGGGAATGACAAAGATACAACAAAAATAAACAAAATAGAGTCTAAAACACAAACAATAAAAAAGTTCAGTGAAACCAAGAGCCAGTTCCTTAAAATTTATAGACAAAACTGACAAACCTTTAACCAGATTCATCAAGAAAAAAAGAGAGAAGACCCAAATATATAAAATCAGAATTGAAAAAGGGGAAGTAACAACTGACTACACAAGGGAACTGTAAGAAATACAAGGGATTGTAAGAAAATATTATGAACAACTATATGCCAACCAATTAGACAATCTGGTTGAAATGGATAAATTCCTAGAAATATACAATCTTTCAAAACTAAATCAGGATGAATCAGAAAACCTGAATAGACCAATTACAACTAGTAAAATTAAAACTAATGAAAAAACTCCCAACAAAGAGATGAAGTTAATTTTAATAATCTATTTAACCAATATATCCAACTATTATCATTTTAAATAATTGATATAAAAATTATTAATGAGATATTTTAAATTTTTTATTTCCTACTAAGTCTTTGAAATCAGGAGTGTATTTTACATTGACAGCACATCCCAGTATAAACATTGACTTTTCACATGAAATGATCCATCTGTATTTGGTTTTCATAAAATTTACAGGTGAAAAAAATTAGATTTCTATACTCAAGTTGTTTTAAGATACTTAAATTTTCCCCAGTAACTGAACTATCACAAAATTTAAATATAAATAAATTTTAATTTAATTTATTTTAAAAATCAGTTCTGTTACACTGGCCACATGTTGCCAGTGGCTATTAAATGACACAGCTCTAAATATTTTATTACTTATTTTCTAGTAATTTTTGTCCTCATGTTTATGTAAAGAAGGAAACTCACTTATTTTTTCATTATTTTATTCCCATCATCAAGAATAGTGGTTACCCCAGAGTTTAATAGATATTTAATTTATCAAATGACTACTAGAACTTGCATACCCATGGATTCATATTTCTCAGACAACATAACACCATAGCTAAGAGCACAGACTCTGGGGCCAGATGCCTGGCTTTGAATTTGACCTTGCTACCTACTAGCTTTGAGTCCTTGAGCAACTCAGCCTCCCTGTGCCTCAGACTCCTCATTTGCTTATGAAGGGAATAACAGCACCAGTGCATGGAGATGTTGCATGGATTACATGAGTTAATACTTCTAATGTACATAGAACAGGGCCTGGACTTGGAAGTGCAATTTGTTTGTCACATAAATTCCACATGGTCCAGGCTGTCTGGTTGTTTAAGATTTGCTCTGCATCATGCCCCTGTAGCATCTTTAGGCTCTCATCCTGCCTCATCCTTGTCTCTCTGCATTTGCCTTGTAGCCCTGAGTATTCATCCCCAGGTACTGTCACCATTGTCCTCACCTGTCATTTAAAGTTTAGTGCTCTGGCCACTCCCCATCATTCACTTAGGTTGCTGTGCAGAATTAGTGAGCGCTCATAACCCTGGTTCCATGACCACTCATTGTTCAGTGGACGATGGAAAAAAGGGTAATGACTCCCTTCTCTCTGTGTTGGGCTGCTTTGGAGGCCTCCACTGCGTTTTTGTTTGTCCCAAGCTCTTCTTCAAAATTCGTACATACACAGGTGTACACTTGTGTATAGGGCAGCTAGGTCATGACAAGGATGTATGGCAGCCAAAAACTCATTTCTCCCAGCTACTTCTCAGGGATTTTGCCAAGACAACCCTCCAAACCACATTCTCTCCCTCTGCATGAATTCTCTCCTTAAAGCCCCGCAAATTTCCTTTACTACAATATTTTTTAGTAAATGTTGTTGATAACCTCTTATTATTTAAGGTTCTCCAGAAAAAAAAAACAGAACCAGTTGAATACACACACACACACACACACACACACACACACATACATACATATATATCCATACATATATACATATTTCAAGAGAGGAAAGAGAGCGGGGGAAGAGATTGAGAGTATAAGGAATTGGCTCACACAATTATGAAAGGTAAGAGGTTTCATGATCTGCTGTGTGAAAGCTGAAAACCCAGGGAAGTCAGTGGTAAAAGTTTGAGTCTCGGGCAGGAGAAGACTGATATTCCAGCTCTAGAGTCAGGCAGAGAAAGAGAGAATTTTCCCTTCCTCCTCCTTTTTATTCTATTCAAGCTCTCAACAGAGTGGATGACAGCCACCCACACTGGCAGGGCCATCTACTTTACTCAGTTCATTGATTCAATTGCTAATCTCTCCCAGAAACACCCTCACAGACACATCCAGGAAATAATGTTCAACCAGATACCTCCATATCCCCTGGCCCCTTCAAGTTGACACATGAAATTAACCATCACACCTCCTATGTTTGCACGTATCTGAATTTCAATTATTGACATTGCCTCAATTCTTTTTATGGACATGAGGGTCTTGGCGGTTGTGGCAAGATTAAGAAATCATTATGAAGCATTTAGTACATACAGTATACAACATGACATAATAGGCCCTCAACAAATATTTTTAAATTGAAGGAATAGATGATGTTCCTTAGGTCTGGTGTCAATCAACTGGGAGAGGGGAGGAGGGGTGGCCATATTCTGTCACCTCTTAGGCTCAGCTTTATCCTGACATACGTGTGCATTTCCAAAATAAGCACTTCAAAGGCCTTGCCCTCAATCCTAGTTGGTAGAGGTGATAGACATAAACACAGATTATTAAACTGCATCAAAGCCCAGAACAATGTGGCCCAGGAAAGCATGTATCCTGGCAGTGGGCAAAGGCAGGAAGTGGGCAAAGAACTGGGTTCAAATCCCACCTCCAAGCCTGGGTAACTCAGTTGCTGAGGGCAAGTTTTTCTTAACCTCTCTTCATCTGTAAAGATCAAGTTTACTACAGGATCAGTTTTATTCTTTCTCCCAACTCTCTGGTCATCCTTAGCTTTCCTAAATTGGGAATGAGCAGGCTGGTTCTCAAGGAAAAAAAAAAAAGCGCAGAGAAGGATGTTTTTACAGGTGCTGCCTTTAAATATCTCACCATAAAGGAAAGCTATTTTGGTGAGGTTTCTATGGGGATGTCTTTGTTTATAAGCTGAAATAGTTCTGAAAAAGAAACCATCTATCTAGTTTAAAATGGTTTACTCTACAGCAGATTTAAGAGCAGAAAATGTATACTGTGTTATGCATTACAAACTGCTCTTCATGTTTGTAAGAATATGGAATTTTAAAACAAATAGTTTCATTGTATTTTAGTCTTTTGCATTATTAGCAAAAATCATTTAGAAAGAAATATATGCTATTTGGGTAGACCATGCTTCCACTTGGAGAAGTGATATTTTTGTCCTATGACAGAGAAGCAAAGTTATCAAAATTATTTTTTTTAAAAAAACTAAAGCAACCAATAAGAAACAAAACCAACACAAAAGCAGAAAAGAAACACACCTGTACCTGCTGTAACACGGTCTGAGATGGCTAAGCTGACAAAGGTCTCAAACTTGGTTAGTGCAAACCTCGATTGGACCGCCAGAGCTGCCAGGAAAACTTACCTTATGAGTCACTCCCCGCTCTGAGCCAACTATTTCATATTTCCTGTTAGAGGTTGAATAGTATCCCTGTAAAAAATGATATGTACACGTCCTGACCCCGAGTGCATCCAATTGTGACCTTGTTTGGAAAAAGGGTTGTTGCAAATGTAATTAGTTAAGAAGAGCTCATACTGAAGCAGGGTGGCTCCAACTCACGTGATAAAACTGTTGTCCTTATGTAAAGGGGAGAGAGGCAAACAGAGGAAAGACGCCATGTGATGACAGAGGACAGAAAGTGTATGAGCCAAGAAATACCAAGGATTGCAAACCACCCGAAGCTGGAAGAGGCAAAGAAGGGTTCGCCTACAGTTTCCAGAGGAAGCACAGCCCCGCTGACACTTTGATTTCAGACTTCTAGCCTCCAGAATGTGAGGCAATAAATTTCTGTTATTTCAAGCCACCCAGTTTGTGGTTCTTGGTTACAGCAACCCTAGGAATCTAATGCACTTCCCCTCACTCTTCAAACATCCATCATTCCTTCAACTTTTCACTAGCCATTACACTCAGCTGATGCACTTCAGCGAGAAAGTAAAAGTAATCATAACACTTACCCATATGACCCCTCCTCCAATCGAATTACTCTGGTGCCTTCCCTCCTGTTCCAAGGAATGCACTGTCCCAGCTTCATCTAAGCCTAGCCTACCCCACCCCACCCCCACCTGTGCATTGGGTCTCTCTCTCTTTCACCTACTCTAGCACTTCGTTCTTGCAATTATATCCACCTGCTCCTACATCATCTAAATTTTCCTCCAAACTGCATAATTCTACCAGTAAACAGACATGCTTTAAAACACCCTAGTGTGGAAAGAAGGAAGGAAGGAGGGAAGGAAGGAGGGAAGGAAGGTGGGAAGGAAGGAAGGAAGGAAGGAAGGAAGGAAGGAAGGAAGGAAGGAAGGAAGGAAGGAAGGATTACCAGAAAGAGACCTGAGCCAGGGGGTCCCCCTCCCCTTAGCTTGTCCCTCCATTCTTGCCTTGCTCACAAGGATTCAAGTGAGAGACAACACATATAGTGGAAATGTGATAGCACATTTATTTATGAAACACATATGAACACAAAGCTGCGAACAGGCACCCAGCTAATCTGAATGCCACATGTATAAAGGAAATAAAGCTGTTAGTTTGTTAGTGAGTTTGTTTTACGCACTTGAGCCAAGTCTATACACGGGTACTTAGCTAATCTAAGTATGCCCACTATTGGGGTTCAGGGGTTATATATCTTAGTCAGCTTTTAGGTTCCCCCTTATCCTTCCCCCTCTAATCTTGGGAATAATGTACAGCTACAAAAGCTTTCTTTCCCAGTTAGTAAAGGCTCTTTGTCTTAGTGAAGTTGCCACAGGCTCCTTTTCCCAGCACAGAGTCTGAAGGGCTCCCTTCCTCCTGAGCTATCCCTGCTTCTGATATTCAGAACACCTGGCAATCTTAGCTGGCCAGGCTCAGAACTGCTGCAGTTTAGTTGGAAACATGACCTCCTTTTGTTCCCAGCCTCCTGCTTTAACTTCCTATTTAGATTGTGATGCTGAGGGCCCTGCTTTATTTTCCCCCCAGCCACTCATTTCTAGCTGCTACCTACAGTGACGTTAGGAAGTGAGGAAGGGAGGAAGATTGTCTTCTGGATTCTCCATTCCTTTCTATCAACAGCCCATGTCTTGTGCCCTTCATTGGAGAAACACCTCAGAATGGTTGTGTATCCTCACAGGTTCCACTTCCTCAACACTCATTATCCACTAAAATAATTCTTTACAGGGTTAAAAAAGACATTCACTTTGGGCTCTCACTCCTTATTTTACTTGACCTTTCAGCTGTTTTTGCTATAGTTGATCACTCTTTTTTAAACATTCTTGTCATTTGGCTTCTAGAGACACCATACTCACTTGGTGTCTCTTCTCCCTCACAGACCATTTGTTAGTGTCCATTGTTGGCTCCTCCTCTTCCAGATCTCAAAACCTTTTTATCCTCAGGCCTCATACCTTATGAGATTTTGTTCAGTCTCATAGCTTTAAGGCCATCAATAAGCTACTAACTAAAATTTGTACCTCCCAGCAAACCTCTCTTCTTAGCTACAGATTTATAGACCCAGTCACCTACTTCCCATTCCCACCTGCATCGCTAACAGGGATCTCAAGTACAGCACACCTGAACCTGAATGCTCATGACTCCTGAACTCTTCCTCCACCAGCACTTCCCATCTTGTAAATGGCACATTATTAATCCAGTTGCTCAGATTCTGAAATTATCCTTCCTTCTTCCTCTCACATCGCATTCAATCTGAAAAGTCCTGTTGGCTCAACATCAAAATGTAGACTATGTCTGCCCCTTCCCACCTCCACTGCTCACGCCATAGCCTTTTGCCTAGATGGTTGCCGTAGCCTTTTAAATGGCTTCCCTACTTCTTCTCCCGCAGTATCTTTGCAATGAAGAACTACTCTTTCTACTCTCATCTTTCTCCCACTCCTCAATGGCTTCCTATCATACTGCAAAGAAAATCCAAACTTCTTTCCTTGGCCAACAAAACCCAACATGACTACCCAGTGCTCGCCTCTCTAATAACATCTGCTACCATCCTCCTCTTTGCTTACTCAGCTCCAGCTGCCCTTGCAGACGCCAGATTCATTCTTGCTCTAGGTCTTCAGAACTTGTCAGCCCCTGAGCCTGGAAAATACCTTGTCCGGAGCTTCACCTGGACAGGTGTCTACCTCACTTATTCAGGTTTCTACTCTTATGCTGCCTCCTCAAATAAAAAGTTCCCAATTTTATGATCTGAAAGCCCCTATTTCAAGCCCCTATTTCATTGTGACTCTGTCTCTGACGCTGCTTTGTTTCTTTTTCTGGGACTCTCCGGCATTATGCATTTGTTGACTCATTTTTCGGTGACCAGTCTCTCCCCTAGAGCACAAGCTCTACCAGAACAGGGACTCTGTCTCCACACTCTCTTATCCCTAATAAGTAAAGCCATGCTTGGCACAAAGTAGATAGTCAATACATGTGTGTTCACAAATAAATGTCTGAGTGACTTTTTCTCTTTTTGATACTTATTATGACTCAATGGGATGTTCCATCTGGTAGAAAAAAATATAAATTATTTCATTAGCTGTGATTCAAATAATTAATGAAGCCTTATGAATGTGTATAATAAGCAGAGGCTTTCTTTTTCCTGTGTGTAATGAGAGAGATATTTTTAAAGTTTTTCAATATTAAGGGGAAAATGTATGGTTTTGCATGATGCCAAATCAGCAAAGGCCGTATGCAGTAAAATTGTTAATTAGAATAAACATTAATATTCCATATTTGTATCTTATATTTATTTAAAAACAAGAAAAATGAGAAATGATAGAAGAAAATAGATGTCCTTTGGTTTGTATTTACCATAGATTGACTGAGGTAACATTTGTAGTTTGATTCTAGTAACGGTAGCACTGAAGATTTAATCATTTCACAAAGGACTCAGGAAAGGTTGTGTAAACACCATCTGCATACACTTCAGATTTTTTTTCATCTGTTGTGGGAAAAGTATGAATATATAATCATAAAACCCTGCAGCCTTTATATGTTGAAAAATAAAATAAATTTTAATATATTTATAAGACTTGTGACTGTAAGTCTAATGCTTAATAGGGTTAAATGGTTTGTGCAGACTTATCAAATGCTTGTGCAGATTTTTTTTTCTTTGGATGAGGCACATAGTTTCATTCTATTTGGTTGAAATTTTTATTCTTATAAAATCTCCAGGCATGGTAAAAGATGACCAACTCAACTCCTTGGCAGGGATTTTGCAGATACCAACTTCTTTTTATCCTAGGTTCCATGTTTAGTATTGAATAAGAATTGGAGTCAGTGAAAGTTTTTACTTTTATGAATTGCATAGTATTCAGCTTTCAAATTATCAGTGGATTCTCACTACTGTAAAAGTCACCATTATCCTTCATTAGGCCTGTGCGAGATAGCATCACTGTGTTGGAAGACATCCATAGCAAATACCTAGTCTCAAGCCCAATTCACTGTAATTGAATCTAGTCCAACAGCTGGAGTTTGGTCTTCAGTGAGATTTGAAAACCAGCATCATTTAGTAGAAAGTACTTTGACTTTAGAGCCAAACAGGAGTCTCTGCTCAGCCACTTACCACTAAAACTCAGTTATTTCATCTGGAAAACAGAGATAATAATTCTGACATAAACATATATTGGAAATATTTGAAAGACCATATATAAAGTCTCCAGAATGATATATACTCAATGAGGGAAAGTTGTTACTTTTTTTTTTTTATCATTTTCCACTGCACAAATGAAGGCAAATGCATACACTTCTATCTGTAATGGTTCTGGGCTGTTTCTGAGACAATTGGAGCAGACAGATGAATTAGGCACTTGACGCTTGTGCAGGTATTCATGGAACACCTGAGCCATTATTTTCAAAGGATCCGTCACCATTTTATTGCTGCTGATGATACAGAATGTAATAGAGAGGCTGGTTAAATGTCAAACCACTCCATCTGGTTATGCTGCATTTCTGAAGCCAGATTTCTCAGTCATATTTTTCAAAAGCACAATGAGGTCCACCATGCCCTCATGGACATAAGTGTATGAGAATAATGCTTAATTCCACAGTGACATTTATGTAACTTCACATTTTCTGTCCTCTCCAGGAAGGCACCTTGCAGTTGATGATATTGCAAGGATAGTATTTAATTTGTAAAAAAAAAAATACTCCATTGTGAACCTTACAACCATGTTATCATAAAATAACCTGACCTTTGCTATTCCACTGCTGATCATGACACAGTAGACTGTAGCCACACATCCATGGAGAAACTAATAGCAGAGGAACTGAAACCCTGGAGATGAGTGGCAAAGCAATAATGTATAAAATATATCAAGATAGAAGAGGCAAACTAAGAGCAGTTAGGCATCAATGATCTGATTCAAAGACTATGTGCTTTGTAATGCAAATTAATAGCTATAGAAATGGACAGTACTCATGGAAATAATGCATGCCAGGAGGAAAAATCACTATATATTTATAAATTCATCATGACCATCATCCTGATGAACAGCCATACATATCATACACATGCACACATGCACACACACAAAAGTTTAGAAGCTGCTCAATCCAGAAAACCAGACTCAAATGTCTTTCCCTATTTCCTCCAGACACTCAGTTCATTAGCTGACTTCAGCAGCACAAGAAATAAATTAGCATCTTGATTATACAACTTCAATATTGGTTGGCAAAAAGGAATCATGTGATTGTTAAAGATATATGCTTTGTTATTAGAAAAAGAAAATTCAAAACAATTTTCTTGGTCTATATCATCATTTTCTACATTATGTTGTCAAGGAAAATTTAAAATTTGAGATTGAAATGCATTAAATATCTTAGCCTTAGCTATCTGTTTATTGATTTTTATCTTTGCTTGCTTTCAATGTTAACCTCATTGAAACTCTAAGGATTCAGTTCTCATCTCATTAGGAAGACTGTTTAACACATCATTCATCACCACTCTACACACATAAATTCCCTACATTATTTAAAGATATCAGATGCTGTATTGCCATGGATCCAAACTGGAAATCACTCCCAAATGGGGTATGTTTTCTATAATGCTTCTGCAAGATTCCCATTATGCTAATGGTACTTCAGGGTGCATGTTAAGAAAGAATATAGCTCTAAGTGTTCCTTTATGAGAGCTTTCTTTTCTAGAAGGCAGAGGCTTTTTAATTATATGCATTCTCAGTACATAGAAAGCATCACACATTATCATATCAGTAATTGGACCATCATTTCCACAAAACGGTTAAATCCCCTTTGCTTCTGGAAGTCTGGATCAAATAAAACTGTCATTATCCTGGTGACACCCTACTATTGGCTCTCCATTGTTTCTAGGTGCATTCCTCAGGTATTTGTAAAGAATTTCTGATGTAGTTGAACATTTGAAACATTTGGGACGCACAGTATTTTTTCAAAAACTTGTTTGAACTTCATGTCTTGCCTTTTCTCTTGTCTAAATTCATGTCTTTTTTAAAATCAGAAATGTATTTATTTGATGAAATGAGCCATAAGCGTATTTTAATACTTTTTGATAACTCCATAAGGCTAACATCTGGCTCTTTACATCAAAAGGCAAAATCTGGTATTCATAAGAATTTATAAATAATATATATTTTAGAGCAGATGAATTTCTTGTCTGTGAAGTTTTTATTCTGCCACCTACCATAAATAAACTTGAAAGGTTAATCAAATATTCTCTAACCATAAATAAGTAAATTCTTATTACTTAATTCCATCATATAAGTTTCCAAATTAATTTCCACTTTGCTTTGCAATTCTGCAGAATTCCATCTCTGTCCTACTAATGAGTATACTTTGTACTGAATGGGGTCTCTTTATGACCAAAACTACTTCCCGAGGTGAAGTACAAATACGAAACACTAAAATAGTCCTAAATAATTGGTCTACAGCAATTACTTCATTTCCTCAATATAACTACTACATTTCTGGGAGTTTTACTCCCCCTGAGACAAGAATTCTAACAAGTTTTGGTTAAAGTCATTTGGGTCAATGTTCTTTTACCTCTTCCCTCTTATTCTATTTGTGTTGAAGCTCTTTTATGGACATGCCATTTGCACAGGTATGTTAATTAAAACTAGGTGAGAAATTGCCATATATTTGTACCTTATATAAGTAATTACAAAACTCAAAAATCTGAGTTACATGAAACCCCAGCCATGATGCTCAGTCCAGGCTTGCTCCCAGTATCACTCTCTTACCTCCCACTCAAGGAACCTTCTTTACTTCAGTTTGGCTGCTTTTACTCAGGTGGAGGGAAGGAAAGGCACTAAGCCAATTTACATACATTGTGAACACAGGGTGTGCATCCCCTGAAACCTGTCTCCCAGATACAGAATGTGATTAGTAAATATTTGCTGAATGTACGAACACTCTTTGAAGTTTTTCTTTTTTAAACAAAATGAGTAATTCAGTAGACTAATGGCACATACACACAATTTACTAACATTTGTCAGGGGCCCACTTTAGCAGGGGTCCCAACACCTGGTACGTGGACTGGTGCCCGTGTGTGGCCTGCTAGGAACTGGGCCACACAGCAGGACGTGAGTGGAGGGTGAGTGAACGAAGTTTGGATCCCATTACCACCTGAGCTCCGCTTCCTGTGCCCGCAGCCACCCCCTGCCCCTGTTGGTGGAAAAATTGTCTTCCACAAAACTGACCCCTGGTGCCCAAAATGATGGGGACTGCTGCATTTTAGGGATTCTTTTTTTTTTTTTAATTATATTTTATTGATTACGCTATTACAGTTGTCCCATTTTCCCCCCTTCATTACCCTCCACCCTGCACACCCCTCCCACCCACATTCCCCCCTTTAGTTCATGCCCATGTGTCATAAGTTCTTTAGTTTCTACTTTTCCCACACTACTCTTGCCCTCCCCCTGTCTATTTTCTACCCACCGTCTGTGCTACTTGTTCTATGTACCTTGTCCCCCTCTCTCCTCTTCCCACTCCCCTATTGCTAACCCTCCATGTGATCTCCATTTCTGTGTTTCTGCTCCTGTTGTAGTGGTTTGC
>PVKU01011307.1:0-44432 GCA_004027475.1 Anoura caudifer | reverse complement strand
AAGGAAATACACTTCCAGGAAGTCCAGGAAGCTCAGAGAGTCCCAAAGAAGTTGGACCCAAGGAGGAACACACCAAGGCACATTGTAATTACATGAGCCAAGATTAAATTGAAGGAGAGAATCCTAGAAGCAGCAAGAGATAAGGAGACTGTAACCTATAAAGGAGTTCTCATCATACTGTCAGCTGATTTCTCAAAAGACACCTTGCAGGCAAGAAAGGGCTGGAAAGAGGTATTGCAAGTCATGAAAGTCAAGGACCTACATCCAAGATTGCTCTATCCATCAAAGCTTTCATTTAGAATGGAAGGGAAGATAAAGTGCTTCCCAGATAAGGTCAAGTTAAAGGAGTTCATCATCACCAAGCCCTTATTATATGAAATGTTAAAGTGACTTATCTAAAAAAAGAGAAGATAAAAAACATGTACAGTAAAAAGACAGCAAACTCACAATTATTAACAACCACACTTAAAACAAAAACAAAAACTAAGCAAACAAGTAGAACAGGAACAGAACCACAGAAATGGAGATCATATGGAGGGTTAGCAACAGGGGAGTGGGAGGAAGAGAGAGGGGGAAAGGTACAGAGAATGGTAGGTAGAAAATAGGGGGAGGGTAAGAATAGTATGGGAAATGTAGAAGTTAAAGAACTTATAAGTATGACACATGGACATGAACTAAATGGGGGAATGTGGGTGGGAGACGGTGTGCAGGGTGGAGGGGAGTGAAGGGAAAATGGGACAACTGTAATAACATAATCAATAAAATATATATTTTTTAAAATGGTCACATAGATGACATAATAAATTTTTAATTCACATATTCTTTTTTGGTAAGATTTTATTTATTTTTAGAAAGGGGAAGGGAAGGAGAAAGAGGGAGAGAAACATCAATGTGTGGTTGTTCCTTGAGTGCCCTCTACTGGGGATCTGGCCAGCAACCCAGTCAGCTGCCCTGACTGGGCATCGAACCAGCGACCACTTGCTTTGCAGTCTGGCACTCAATCCACTGAGCCAAAGCAGCCTGGGTGAATTCACATATTCTTATAAATACTATAACAATTAAAATAAACAATTATTAGAATTACTTCATTTTTTTGTTCCTAAATAGAGAAGTCGTCAACTCTTTTCATATGTCTGGTATACCATTTCTTTCTAAATAGTTCTTTATTACATAATAACCACACCTTGATACATTGAATATTTTTCTTATGTATTTATGAATACATTTTAATTGAAAAGTATTGACATTGTATATAGCCTATAACTTAGATTGAAATGCTGGCATATATGGTAATAATGCATTTGAATTATTTAAAAGTAGGATCCCAATATAATAATCAAAATAAAATCCTTGTCTGGTATCCTTTAAAATGGTAACTCATGTAATCTAGAATAAAACAGATGAGAAATGGGTTTTTAGGAGGTGCACAGTGCCAGCTGGTACACTGATGTACAGCAACTGTCCTATTCTGATAAAAAAACTTTTGATTTTCAAAAGTATATTTTGGAAATCAAACCATTAATTTTAAAAGTTCTTATTTCATAGTTAAAACAAATGTCAGACAGGGCTGTTAAGAAAGGAAATCTGGCTTTGCTCACCCCCAAATCTTGGAGAACATTTTTTTTAAGGTTCAGAATAATGTAAAATATTTTGAACAGCCCAGTCTTTCTACACATGATTATAGCAAAGTGCCAACTTTTCATTACAGACTGATAGCAAACATTTTGTAAAGAAATGTAAGGAAATTAAAATAGGCTTTATTTGTTTTTTGAAAAGTTAATTTTAAAGGAAGTGGCAATACTGACCAGAGTAAGAAAGTATTTAAGAGTGTGTTTTCTGAATGGAACGAGAACACCCATACTCACCCCAAAAGCAAAATTCCCAGAATGAGGTGAATTACTATTGTTGTTTGCAGAAATATTTACTTCAACTTGAATAAAGGAGGGTCATTCTGCTTAAAACAATAACTTAAGCATTTTGCCCAGCTCTAGTGATAAAAAACAAGTTCTCAGCTCCTTTGACGACCCTGGCCTCCACCAGAGAGATTTCAGGTTCTCCCTCAGGGCAAGTGGTCTGGGGATGGTGCATGAACTGCGTCCCTACCGCATGTGTTTCTGAAGCAGTGGCTGGGCATGTGGCCATCTGCGTGACACCAACCGTTAACACTGAACATGTGTAGGTGTCGAATCATAGAGGCCAGAGACGTAGGTATTGGTTTTCAACTGCTTTGGTTGTCACACACGTTAGTCATAATCTGGAGGCCTGGCTGCCTGTAAAGCAAGTTCCAGAAGAAATGTTTAAAAATACACTTTGCTTGACAGAATAGACAAATGTACCAGGGGAAGCCCCCCAAAACCTGGAATTCATTTATAAACAATTATGTATTTATTCTGACATGTTTAAACTTCAGTCACCTTCAAAGTACTCTTCATTTGATGCAATATACCTATCAAGACATTTTTTCCACTGCTCAAAACAGTTTTTGAACTCATTGATTTTGATGCCTTTCAGTGCTTCTGCCATTTTTTTGTTTCACCTCTCCACATTGGCAAAACTTTCCCTTTGACGACATTTTTCATCTGGAGAAACAGAAAAATGTCACCTGGGGCAAGATTGTGTAAATAGGGTGGGGCATGGGGGGTCATGCAATTTTTGGTCAAAAACTGCTGAGCACTCAGCGTGGTGTGGGCAGGTGTATTTGTAAATCACCCATCATGAAATGGGCAAACACTTTGAAAGAGTTTTCCAAAAAAAATTTACTGAAGTCAAATGCCTCTGACAACAATGCCGGCTGGTGCACTGATACAGATGGGCTCCTAGAACACTCACCTGGCTGGAAAGCCTGTACTACAAGGGGCCCACCTTCTAGAAGATAATTCTGGGTTTTTGGGGTCCCCCCTGGTAGCTATTTAAGTGCAAAACAATGGTAGCTTAAACATTAACAATAGTCACAAGACATTTAGTTTCTGCCTTTTGCTTTAAAGATAATGCACTAATACACAATCATGAGATACTTAACTGAATCTTGTTTCTTCAACCAGTTGGATCAGCAGCCACTGTGCGGTGATGCCAGCAGCTGAACTAATCAAAGGAAAACCATGGAGGCTTACACAAGAACTAACTAATCAGTTTCACCTTCGACCCCTAACACCTAATCTCCAATATCTGCCTTTAAAAACCCTTGATTAACAACCACCCGAGTCTGGATTTTGAGTGCCAGCTCCCTGTCCTCCTGGCATGGTGCCCTGCCAATAAATTGCTTTATTTCTCCACTGCAAAACTCGGTGTTGAGTTTGGCTCTGCTGCACATCAGGGCACAAACCCTCCTTGGTTGGGTGGCACATGGAAAAAAGCTTCCCCTCAGGACTGCCAAGTCTAGGAATCAAGGTGGCTAACTGGTGCCAAGACCTAACTAGGGAGACCAGAATCCTGCTCTAGGGAGTGGATGCAGGATTCTGGAAGCCCAACAAGCTCTGGGGGACACCAAGGCATCTCTGTCCCCGGGCAGCAGGGCCACAGCCCTGGCAGCCTTCCTGCAGTACCCAGGTAATAAGGCAGGAACCATGAACCTTGGCCCTAGGGACAGGGAAACTTTCCTCCGTCAGATGGGCAGTGGGCTTCCACCTGACCACACCCTCACCTGGTCTGCCCTTCCATCTGCCATGACCACGTTAGGGCTTCCCCAAGGAAGCTGTGCTTCTTGAGCCCAACCACAAGATGTCAGCCCACAGTGAAGCAGACACACTTCTGCTCATTTCAGTTTTGGAGTTTTAATATTGGATTCTTTGTACATCTTTTCATGAGTTTCTTATACTTCTGCTTTCTAGCATAAGTTTTTGCATATTTTAGTATGCTAAATTTTTTTATTCCTTGACTCAGTTGTGTTTTTTAGGAGCATGTGGCTAGGAGCCACTTGGAGTGTTGCGATCTATGTTACATGTGCTTTGTCAGGAGTTCAGGAACACTTGGGGTGGGGGGATTGGATGTTTTGCTTTTTTGTGGCATCCTGGAAAAGAATCAGACATGCATTTTTTGGTTCACACAATCAGACACAGGTTTGTAGGTTAAAAGAGAGCACTGTGATGTGTGGTAACTTGAAAAGCAACCTTGACAGTGAGCTTTTTAAAGTCCAGCCTTTGCCCAGCCAATCACCATGATGACAGGGCCCTGGACAGGGTCAGGCATGTGGTCTTTGTAGCCACAGGGGTCAGAGGCTGGGTGCAGGGTGGAACCTGACAAACTGGGTTCAGCCCAGCGCTTGACCTTTCCTCCTACAGAGCAGTCCTTGCCATCTGGTTAGGTAAGTGGGCCTGTGCCTGGAAGCCCTGTGGGAGAGACTGACCCACGTTTCTCCTCCGGACTACAAAACAGACACATTCTGCTCAGTAACCTGCAGTCTTATTCCTCTACAACTCCCCTTAGCTGATTGGAAGACTATCACAATATAGCCGTAAATGGTCCTTTAATGCTCCAAGGGCTGGTTGTTGGACTGCTCAACACTATAACTTGAGGATCATGAGGATCTAAACTCTGTCTTTTTGGTAGACTTTACATTTGCATTTTGTGGAGTTTAATTCTTTGACCTTAGCTGTCTGTGAGCAGATAAGCAGACAAATTTTGGCAAGGAAAGACCAGAGTCACATTTCAGCTGAATGTAGATTTTTTTTTGAGATGGCACAGATCAAGGGCTTACTTTTAAGATGTGCTAGTGAGATCTGCCTGGAGAATCTAACAGGAGAATAGAAATTGATTTAAGCCAGGAGTCCAGAGCCAGCTCAACTGGAAAAGCTACAAACATCTCTGGAAAGCAAAGATACTTTAGAGTAACTTACAGATATTTAAAGATATTAGGCCAGTATAATTTCTCCATTATTATATTTACTCATCCCGCTAGTATTGTTGCTCTGATCCTTTGAAACTGGTTCTCTAAAGTCATTTCCCAAGGAGAGTCAACAGCATCCTAATGTAGCCTGAAATGGAAAATTCAGTCTGAAAATCTGAACTGAATAAAGATTGAAAGCAGGTGGATTTTGTGAACTAAGCTTGAAACATTTAATCAAGTTGAAAAATTCATAAGCACGTCCAGCAGAGGCTTTCCTGCGAGTAGCTAACTTACGTTGTATTGAGGAAGGAAGCACCCCCTCCAGCAGAAGGGAAGTCTATGGCCGTGGGAAACCGATAGTCTTAAAGGGGTCGTTTTGTATTGCTCTCTAGAGGGGAAGAGGTTTTGACACCTCGGGCCTTTGGGTAGAAAACCCTTGTTACCAGGAAGCTGTTGTGGTGCAGTTGAAGTGTTATCTTTTTATACCCTAAATAGTGGAAAGAGGTTAGTATTTCTCAGAGTTAAGTCTTTTTGTCCTAATTTTTACACTATGTAAAACAAAATGTGTTTGTATTCAGAACTACTTTAAATAGTCCAGGGCGTTCTCTTTGTATGTTCCTTTAAGTTTGTTTAAGGGACAGTTGTGTTTTTATGTGCAGACTTCAGGCATGTGTTTTGATATTACCTGTTCCAGCTAGAAAACCCCAAAGCCTGTGCGTCGCCCATGTCACAACTGCGCGCAGGCCGAAAGATTAGCGAGGTTTATTTGTTGCATTAGAATTGTGAGTTTGTAAGTCTAATTGAGTTTGAAGTTTCCTTGGATAGCTATAAATTGATATTAAATGGATAATTGGAGGTATAAATGTATATTAAATTATAGACAAGTGCTTAAAAATAAAATTCATAATTTTTTTGCTTTTTGCAAAAAAACAAAAACAAAAACAAAACAAAATGGAAAAGAAAACCTTAGTACTTGTATTTAGAAAGGTCTGTGAGTTCCCCACCTTTGCCCACTATCTGCCCAAATCTGAATTAAAGGTTGCTTCTGTTACTAGATCCTGAGTTGTTTTGAACTTTGCTGTCTACCAGAAAGTCATTAAAAATGAATTTATGTATTGGTGCAAATCAAATGCCCTGAAAGACTAGCCTTTTTTTTTTTTTTCCAGAGAAAACATCATCTTCACAATGGGTTGTAAAGGCATTGCCTTGCATGAACCGCCTGGTTGCTGGGGCCTGTTCTCCTTCACCCCCTGCAGGCTTCGGCCTGGGCAGAAGTGTGCTGATGGCTGCTGTGAGGCTGAAGTTATAGCGTGTAAGTCTTCGTTTTTGGCTCTGCCACATCCAGTTGCTTCAGAAGATCCTTACAAATAGAGTCTTCACCAGCCAGATAAATTTGTTACAGCCAAGGGTTTCTAAAATGATTTAGCAACATCCTCTTCAGGCACAGGTGTCAGAGGCAATGGTGGACACGTGTGATAAAGGACCCATTATGTGCGAGCAGGGGTTTGGGATTGTAGGGCAGTGGCTCCTTGGGAGTGATGATGGAGTTTGTGTTGGCCCACAGACCAACCTTGTTAAGGTCCACTGCCACTGTAATATCCCTGCAACGTCCAAGTCATTTCTCCAGTGTCTGAACATGCAAAGGAGCCTAACCAGCGTGTGTCCCGAACCCTGGGCTTTCCAGGGACACTGCCTGTGGTAGGCTCTGACTTGCCAAAGGAAGGCAATGAAGTCCACAGCCCCGTCTGGGGTGTGGGTGGTCGTCAGAGCTGGAGTGAAGACGACCGTCAGCTTTTGTTGGCACTGTGTCTGCCCTCCTTAGCTGAAACCAGATGGGGCCGAGGGCTCCTTTATCAGCCGCTCAGCAACGGCAGGACCATGCCACTATTTCAGATAGCATATTTTATGAGGTTACATTAACACAGTTCCTTCTGTTTAATAATGTGAGGAAATAACCTCATCAACCTTCGTTTTAAGATTTGCTTGAGAAATGTGCCAAGTGGAAAGCTTGAGATGAGTA
This sequence comes from Anoura caudifer, assembly GCA_004027475.1. Lineage (NCBI taxonomy): Eukaryota > Metazoa > Chordata > Mammalia > Chiroptera > Phyllostomidae > Anoura > Anoura caudifer. The sequence goes on along the minus strand of PVKU01011307.1, from coordinate 37,590 downwards.
ACACATTTCTATGAATGTGAGCTTTGGAAGTGTTTATTTAATGACAACTACTGTAGTCAAAACCCAGCCTCATGTTTCTCCGTAATTTTTTTTAAAAAAGGACCCCTGTCAGAGGGGAGGGGGTTTGTTGAGAAGTGTGAAGGGGTTAAACAAAGGAAAGAAGACTCATGGACACAGGCAACAGCACGTGACTGCCAGAGGGAAGGCGGACATGGGGGCAGGTGGAAAGGGCAAAGGGGGATAAGTGGTGATGGAAGGAGACCTGACTTGGGTGGTGAATACCCAGTATGATATACAGATGACACACTGAATTATACACCAGAAACCTATATAATCTTACTAATCAATGTCACCCCAGTAAGTTCAATTAAAAAAAGGATAGTTCTATCTTTGTGGTTTGAAAGTGTCTTCAATTCTGAGGACTTTTTAAAAAAAATTTTATGTTTGCTGTTCTGTTTTATGGTTATTTTTCTGTATGTCTTAAACAAACAAACAAACAAACAAACAAACAAGAAGCTGACCCCAAAGCCCTCATATGAATAAAGAATGTAAAGCGATTTGGTGCTTTAGAAGCTATCATTGAGTCAGGGAACATTTTTGGTGGTCCCACCAGTGGCATCCAGTGGGTAGAGGCCAGAGGTGCTGCTGAAATCCTGCAATACACAGGATGGCCTTCAGAACAAAGGATTGTCTGGCCTAAAACCTCAGCATTAGGTTGAAAAATCCTGAGTTAACACTCTTGTGCCAAGATGGATTGCCTAGTTTTGACAATTTACTAAGGTTATGGGGAGATATCATGACTGGGAAAAGCTGTAGGAAGGATACAGGGAAATTCTCAGTGCTATTTCTACAATTTCTTGTGAGCTTCAAATCATTTCAAAATAAAAAGTTTAATAAAATTAAACTTTTTTTTTTTTTTTTAAAGAAAAGCTACAGTTGAGAAGTGCACAAAGCATTGTCGGGTGCTATGCAGTGAGGGAGTGCGCTGAGCTGCCAGGCAGGCGGCAGGACATGGGGATGTGCTTGGGCTGGAGGTGAGCTGGGCCCTGGCTGGCTGTGTGATTTGACAAGTCTCTTTCCCTGGTGAGTGTGTAGTTTCACATCTGCAAAATGGGGGCAGTCCTTCTTGCCTAACTAGACCATTGTGGCTGCAAAAGCAATTTATTTGCTTAGTGTCCATTATCTTTTATCTTTCTCTTTTCCCTCTGACTGCCAGCTGGTTTCCAGATTCTATCCTGAGGAAGAATGGTGTCTGACTTCATTAGAATGTACAAAGAATAATTACATCTTCCAATTGGGGGAAAAAAATTACACTAGACCCCAATGTACTAATGAGACAAACTGCTCTTATTGCCTGGACATGAACATGCTACTTATTTCCTGCTTCTCCTGTGATGGGATGTGTTATGTATACATGTTGTTGACATAACATATACAACCTGTGTATGCTCACCTGACTTACATCCATTGCATTTCCTTGAAAGATAATCCTTCCTGTCTCACGAAGCTTTTGGGGAGCCCTGTTGTTGAGTAGTTTAGTGTCATTGAACATTCATTCTTTGTGACCTTAGGCTTCTGTGACCGGCCTCACCTGACTTACTTTCTCCCCCCAGGCTGCTCCTTGTCACTCTCTTTCAAGGCTGATTGTCCTTCTGTCTGCTCTCCTGTCTTTCAAAACACCTTTCACTCTGTCCTTATAAGCATGTGCAAGAGACACGTACAAGAATGTTTATAGCAGCGTTGTGTGTAATAGTCAAAAACTGGAAACAGCGCATTCAGCAGTCACGGCCAGCACTCAGAGATCTTCACATCCCCGCTGAGGTGTGGTGGAGATGGCGAGGGAGTTACAGATGCACACACCCCACCTCACATCTCCCTGAGACATGCACCCACTGAGTGCAGCAGTGGGGAGAACCCACATCCTAACCTTGTCAATTATGTCACTCTCTTGCTAGGAGAATGGCTGATTTTTATTTGGTTAGATACCCACCCATAGCATGGGATACTACTTGCCTGGATTATTTTATTCAATTTGAACAACTCAGTTGTGGGGTGGGGAGACACCTTGTCTACACCCCTGGTTGCTGAGAGGCATTTCTCCCACACTTGTGGTTATCTTGCCCCTCTCCTCACTGTGGCCCACAGTGACCTGGGGGGCAGGGCAGCCATTGGTGGTGGAGTTCATCTATCACAGGTCTGAGGGTAGGACTTCTTTCACGCCAGTGGGAGAGTACAGCTTGGGCACTGTGTACACTCTGCAGACTCATGCTTCCCTGGAATAAAGGGTCTTCCTGGCTGTATGGACTTATTTAACCCATCTGAATCTCACGCTTGGCAGTGTTGAGTAGCCTACACCAATTTTAAAGATGACATCTGTCTGTACTGACGCTCACTTTTCTTATTTCAATACTTGGGTTGGGAGAAGGTTGGGTGCTATTTATTGGCACCCCCTTCGAAGCTCCAACACAACTCTCAGAGATAGGTATTACTCCTATTCTGCAGTTAAAGAAAGAAATTGATTCTCAGAGAGGTTGAGTAATGAGCCCAGGGAGAAGGAGACTGAGCTTGGATGTGAACCCAGCACAGTTGGATGCAGATCCATTGCTCTTAACCATACACTGCTACAAGTATGAACACAGGCAAGATAGCGTATCTGGAGTTCATCCACACGAAAAAGGAGGTTTTGCTTGGGTTCCTCATTTCCTCCTTGGTCTCTCATCAGGGTGGAGGACATCTAGACCTCTTAGTATCTGGCAAGAGCTGAAGCGTCCTCTCCTCCTATGTCCTGTCATCAAGTTCCAGTTACCTGCTTCTATTGGACTGACATGGGGACTAGGTCCCCTTTTCCGTGGGGAACTTACCTACTAGAAATGTGAACTAATTTCTTGTAGGCCTCAACATGGCCCCATAGTTCCACAAAACACAGCATTAATCAATGTTCCAAACTCTAAGTTACAGAAACTAACTCAAGCCAGCTTGGGCAAACAGGAGAGCTGGTTTGATGGATAGTGGGGTATCGTGTAGAATCTAAATGCAGCTGGGCTTTTCCAGGGCTGGGAAGCCCAGAAGTGTAAAGCTGCTAGTCAGGAGGATCTTGCTGTGCCTCTTGTCTGCTCTGCTTTATTCTTCTCTCCCTGCAGACTGGATTTCTCTCCTTCAATCTTCCTTCTTCAGGGAGGCCTTCCCTGAGCCTCATCATCATCAGCTCCCAGAGTACCTGCATCTCACCCTTTGTAACATGTTAGGCTTGTCATTTTCTCATTTAATTCCCCTGCTAGACTGTAAGCACTGTGAAGGCAGAGGCTGTGTCTTATTCACTGGTCCCTCCCTGACACCTGACACCAGCTGGCTCTTGGCCCATACTGATAAAAGATGAGCAAAAGGGGTGTAAGGGAAACAGCTTGGACTTGCAAATGATCTAGAGATGCTTAGATCTCAGTTTTCACAGCTGCAGACTTGGATGTTAGGCTTGGTGAACCTGAGTATGTCAGCTCTGACATTTTGCCATCTTTGTGGACTTCATTTCAGTCCACCTCCTTTGCTCTTGGATGGCAGACTGCACTTTTGGTTGTATTTAGGGACTTGAGATGTTGGGTGAGACTGTGGGTGCAGGGGATTAGAGGTGCTGCTGCGTGGTGGCAGGGCAGAGTAGATACAAAGCAAGGTCTGTCAATCCATGAAGATCTTTCAGTTCAGTCCTGAGAACAGCTACCACAACAACACTGCCGTGCACTTGGCCATTTAAGGTTTCCCAGGTATCAAATGTTATCTCTGAAGATTGAGGGAACAGCCATGCTTTGCCAGTTGTTTTTGTCCCAGAAGTTAACTTATAGTGATATTTCCTATTTGCTGAATGTTGACACTGGAAGGTGGGTTTTAGACTCAGCCTGAATTCCAAGAGCAGCTGCACATGCCAGACTTCTGTGAGGCTAACCATCAATCCCCACGCCCCACATCTCTCAGAAGGGGCCTAGTCAAGCAAGTGGCATGCTTTGCTATAGAGACACAAGTGACTGTCCCCATGGAAATGTCACTTAATTCAAAGCTCCACAGCCAACCTGGGGTCCTCTGAATTGGGAAATACTCTGTACAAGGCACAGCCTGCCTGCATCTGTTCAAGACCCTTCCTTGTTTTATGTCATTGAATTCTCATTCACGTCTTTCTACAGATTCTAAATGCACAGTTAATCTTATTTGAGTTACAAAAATTAGCTCTGTTTATTAAGGCTTTGGACATGTTCAAGCCCATTCATATGCTTTAATTAACATAAAAGCCACCTGCTGTCTAAGGCCTGCAGAGCAAGTCAGGTTTGCTGGGTCCACCGTCTCTGTGACTAAAACCTGGAGAAAAACATCTCCCATGGAGTCGTTAGCCTGCCAGAAATTTGAGACTTGTAGGGAAGAGGGTCATCTGTGGACTTAGGGGTTTTCAAGCAGCAGCTCCTTTAATTAAGTATGAATCAGAGGTGACATCTATTAGCAAGCACCGCGGTTGGATGCAGTTGCTGCTGAATGGTTATAAACTCTACTGACGCAGAATGGAAGGTGGCTCAGAGCCACACGTGGGGTCGGGAGACTAAACCCACTGCGGTCAGTGGGAGGGGAGACGACATTTCCCACGGTACTGACACTGGCCGTCTGTTGAATGTTTATTCTCACACTGCAGCCCTGAGACTACAGGACCTACTAAAAATTGTTTAGTCTCACAGGTGCATGAGACTTTATCCATGGGCGAAGGCATTCTGAAGTTACAAGCTGTATTGCCAAACAGAATGACTACATGTTTAATCTGTTTTGAATGCACTGTTACAATATCTATAACCCATAGACGAGATGGCCCCAGACTCCCATGCTCCACGCATATGAATTAAAATGGCAGGGGGGAGGGGACAGTTCAGTGGCATGTTGATGACACTGGCACACCTATTTTAGAACCTGTAAATATTTACATGAGCCTGTGTTAAACCTATACCCATCAGTAATGAATTCACTTAGTACTGTTTACAAAAGGAAACAAACAAAAAAAATCACTCAGTGTCTGGGTCCCTCATAAAATCTCCAGAAGTAAGTTATTTAATACCTTCTTCCTATGTTTTAAACTGATGTTATTTTCAAGGACAAATCCATACAATTTTCTTTTACCTGTAACATACTCAAAGAGCAGAGTCCCTGAGCTAACTAAACATTGAAAGCACTAGGAGAGCTTAAAAAATGTACATATAAATTTAAATTATTGTGCTTCACTCTTTACTAAGTCAGAATCCAAGGGGGGACAAGCACTGAGAAATTTCTTTTTAAAATCTCTCAAAATCTCCAGGAGATTCTGACTCAGTACGTGAACTTTGGCAGCCTGTTTTGGGAAGCAGTGCAGATAGCAGCTCTTCTTGAACTTCAGGTACTTCGGAGTTACCTCCACTGTAGTGGGACGGGTCTGATTCAGAAGGTTGGGGTGGGGCTTGAGACTCTGCTCCCAGGCAGTGCTGATCCTCAGAGCTCCCTGAGCAGCCAGGATGTGGAGTTCCCTGTCTATAGGTGTGTATCCACCTACTTGCCATCCTTGTGGTTACGCTGTACCTAAGTGTCAGTTGCAGGGTGCACCCTCTGCCCCTTTAGCCCTGCCCCTTCCCTGCCATCCCTCAAATCTCTTCTGCCCTAGACTTGCTTTCAAAGGAAGGACTCAGCTCAGGGTTGGAGCCTCCCCTCCTGGTCCCTGCACTGCCTTCTGTAGGACCTGTAGCAGCAGGAAAGGAAAGCGCATTATCTGTTGTAGCAGGCTGAGGGAGACAATTCTGTTTATTGTTAAGGACTAAGAAAGTCTGGAGATGTTCTGTACAAGTGGTGATGATCTACTAAAGAGGGGCGTGGTGGAGAGGAGACACAATAATACATAGCGTTAATTTGAGTGAGCACCAGCTCTTCATTCTACCACTTGAACGAAGGAGAGACAGCCACCTTTTTCCACTAAGGCTGTAGAAGAATGGAAACCTCACTGAATTTATCAGTTTCCAGAGGGTAGGCTGGGCAAGAGACTATTATTTTAAGCTGATGCAAGAGGCCACTCGTGGTCTGTTGGGAGCCCCCATCCCAAGCACAGAATGGATGTGGAAGGTGGTCCATTGTTGCTGATGGTGGCTGGTGGTGGTGGTCTTTAGGTCTTGGGCTTCTCTTGATTCTCAATGATAAGCTTGTCAGTTGCATACATTTGGCCAATGTGGACCTGAAGGCAAAGAAAAGACAGATCAAGAACCATGGAACTCCGTAAGCAGTGAAAAGTCAGAAAAGGCATCTCTAACACTTAAATGCAAATGTCTGCCATCACAGGGCTGTTCCCTGCTAGGAACTGCACTGTAGGCAAAGTGTAGCTACCAGATTTGCCTTTGCTAATTCCTGCACATCAGAGCTGAGCTGTTGTACTGGCGAGCCAATGGCTGTGCAGTGAAGATACAGATACTGGGCAGGGTTCTTCCTACCAGTGAAAGGCTGGTTTCCTACAGCAGAAAAAATAAATATCTGTTGGGTGAAAGATCCAGCAAACCCTGTAGGAAGCCAGAAGGGCGGCCCCAGCCCCTTGTCTTTGGGCAACAAGCAGTGAATGCCTACTGTACCAGACACTGCACTCTGGTGATGTGTGAAGACATGATTCCTTCTCTCAGAAGCTCCGCATTGAGGAGCAGAGACAGACAGGGAATGAGAGAACCTTACTATGACCTAGTAGGTGCCGGCAAAGAGGGCAGCACACAGGACTAGAGAAACTTAGAAGGAGACGGATCTTAAGCAAGGCCTCAGGAGTACAGTAGGCTGAGAAGTGGGAGCCAGGGGAGGGGTGAGAAGTGCATTCCAGACAGAGGGGATGGCCCCTACACAGGCAGCTGTGTATGAGGGCACATGATGCACTGGGCTTATGGAGAATGTCTGAGACATCATGAGCTGTGAGTGTGGATGGGGTGGGGTAGAGAAGAGAGAGAGTAAAAGGCAGGCCAGGGCCAGATCATGGATGCTAACTCATTCTGAGGAAAATTTTGAAATGTTAAAAATAGAAGGTGACATTACTTTATCTCATTGTGAAGGCAAGAGCCTCAAAAGAGTGCAGGTGAGAGAGGACTTGTGGCTTGAACTAAGGAGGTGATGGAGAGCACAGAGGGGAGCAGACCAGAGAATTACTTGGGTTACATACAGAATGGGGAATCAAATGACAGTAACATCAAGACCGACCTGTGTAGATATAAGAATCACTACCTGAATTTTTTGATTTGAGGAAAGAAGTCTCAGAGAATCAATCCATGAGGAGCAAAGACTTGAATTTGTCTAGTGCTTTTTCCAAAAGGCTGCTCCTCCACCGATTTCCTTAACAATGCTGACTTCTTTATAACATTAATTTCATGTTACTGTAACACAGTAGTAGTAATCACAAACACTCCAATGAAGGGGTGCAGTAGCATATTTATTAAAATTTGGGGTAATCAACCACATATGTAATTGGGGCCTGCCTAATATTCATCTTTCCTTTAAAATGTGTATGTATGCATACAAACACACAATTTCAAAAAAATTATTCATTTTTTTAAAAGATTTTATTTATTTACTTTTAGAGGGAGAGGAAGAGAGGGAGAAAGAGGGAGAGAAACATCAACATGTGGTTGCTTCTTGCACACTCTCTACTGGGGACCTGGCTGGCAACCCAGGCATGTGCCCTAAACTGGAAATCGAACTGGTGACCCTTTGGTTTGCAGGCCAGTACTCAATCCACTGAGCCACACCAGCCAGGGCTATTCATTTACTTTTAGAGAGAGGGGAAGGAAAGGAGAAGGAAACATCAGTGGGAGAGAGAAACATCAATTGGTTGCTTCATGCATGCACCCTGACCAGGGACCAAAGGTACAGCCCAGGCATGTGCCCTGACTGGGAATTGAACCGGCAACCTTTTGGTTCACAGGCCAGTGCTCAATCCATTCAGCCATACCAGCCAGGGCTGAAAGAATATTTTTAATAACTGCATAATATTCTATTGTAAAGAAACAACATAATTCATCTACTCATTCTCATTTTATACCATTTATAAAAGTATAAATCTTTATTCATGTTTTTTTTAATAAAAGCTTTCTACAAGTGGAAATATTAGGTAAACAGGTCTGAATACTTTTATGGATCCTGACAGATATTATAAAACCACTTGCAAAAAGGTTCACTTGTTTGTGCAGCTGACACTGCCTTTGGTGGACTGTGTGAAGGCTGGGCAGCTCGTTCAGCCACAGTACGAGCACGTCTCCTCCCACAGAACCACTGTGCATGCTGTGCGTGCTGATGGCCGCCTTCTCGATGGATGGGTAAGAAGGACAGAGGATTCTCCTGCTGTGTGGCTCTACAACTGTGCTCCTGACAGAAACCCCCACTAACATGGTTTTAATATAGTATGTCTTTCCCAAAGTCCACCAATATGAGGATGGAACCTTTGGGGAAAAGGTGTTCTCTTGCAAGAAATGCAGCTGTGATATGGTGACTCAGTCCCAATCGGCTCCCCATGAAAGGCTCCAAAGGAAGTTGCAGAATGAAAATGAAGAGATGATCTTTCTAAAACTCAATGTTTAGGATACTTTAAATCAAAACAAACCTTCAAATTTATAGTCCAGGTTGATTGAAGTATGAATTAGATTTTTAAAATTCTATTAAGATATGACACTTCTATGGCCAATGGGGAAGAGAAGGGAAGAATGAACTAAGATCCCAATGTTAGTGATGTTAAGAGGGAATAAAAATTAGTATCTTTTCATCTATCCAGGCCCCTTGGTCTGATATTTACAGTCCTCTAATGGATGCTACCCTCCCATGTGCCATAAACTTCTCACTGACACCATGAGACCTCGGGTCTTGCAGCTTCTGTGTCTTTGCTCTACCAGGAGCTACTCCACCAGGAAATACTCAGTATCCACTGAGCAAAAGCCCATCTACCCTTTGAGACAGTGGTTGAAAATTCCCTGGAAATACTTATTATGTGTATCTGTGCCACCCACGTGACACTGGTTTGGCCTTGTACTGTCACCATTTGTGTGCCTGTCTCAGTTCCTTTGCCGGAGTATCAGTGACTGACAGGGAATAGGAGAAAGATTCAGCCGCCTCACAGCACAGGTGAGGACTGTGCCAGGTGCTCGTTAGTACTTGACAACTAAAAATACCACAGTCTGGTATGCCTGGATACAAGGCTCTATGTCTACCAGTTCAAAATCCTAGATCTATAACTGATCATAAAGTGCTTTGTGATGAGTTCCTAGTGGAAATAGGGAAATTATAAAGGCAAGTCAATGAAAATAGCGTCAGGGCCATTTACTGTAACAAAATGTTTACTCACTGTTAAACAAAATAAAATGATTTAAGTTCAGCCCAGCTAGAGGTTGAAAGTTATAATCCAAGGATATGCAGGATTAACCCAGAGCAATTACAGAAGAGGCGAGGGAAAAATATTCAGCTCTCAAAGAGGGAAATATTAAAATGTTACCTCAACAAGGAAGATAGAGATGAGGCAATAAACGTTTGTGGAACAGTTCCATTGCATTTATTTGGGCTATAAAATGTGTCAGCACACATCAGGGGGCCAGCTGGGGGCGAATGCAGCGGTGCTAATGACAGAGCATGTCACTTCCAAGCTGCGGGTGAGGGGAACTGGCTGGTCAATGGAAGTGAGGAAGTGCAATTAACAGCTTCAATTTACAGTCCCTCCAGAATCTCAAATTGACTTACACAGCCACATCAGACTATTACTATGCATAAACTGGTCATTAAAGCTGATCACACTTCTCTAAACGTTAGGACTTGGCATTAGAGTCCATTAGGAAAACACACAGATCACTCAACTGCAAGTAGATGGGATGACTGGATAGCCTAGAAACACATGAGCTGAGGCTCATTAGACAAATAACCTACTAGGGAAACATCTTCACTGCTTACTCATCTGAAGCAATGTGCTGTCTCCTGTGTGACACATCTCAATCTGATTTAGGCTCAGAGAAGCTGGTCTCAATTGCCAGGGGAGGAGGGGGAGGCAGGAGGGGGTAGTGGGGATACTGAAGTAGGGCCTCTGCTACTTCCTGCCTATTTCACTGGGTTGTTACAGGAATCAAATGAGATATTAAACTTGAAGAAAATGTACTATTTGCTCCCAAATACTTCCTAGGGCCCAAATACATTAAATATCTTTATTCTGTTGAGATATGAAATAAGAATAGTACCAGGCATGTGGTAAGAGCTCGTTAAATGTTACTTATGTGTATGGCCCATCTACTGTCAAGGTGAATACCAGAGGATCTCAGGTCTTGACCTCAAGGATCTCCAAGGCTCATTACCTCAGCTGTGACAGTCTATGATTTTGTAATATTAAATCCACCCACACTTGTGGAGAGAGGGTGCCAGGGATGTCTGAGACTACCACCTGGTTTTGAACTTGAGCTTTGTGAGCTGGACTCGAGTCCATTCATTCATCAGCTCTGCTCTGAGGACATAGTTTTCTAGCCAGGAAGGGCCCAGAATGTTTTGAGCTGGCCAGAGCAGTTTTGTGTGAGGAGGGGCCCTATATGCTGAAAGTTACGGGAGAGATGTTGACATCTGGCTCTGCTTATGAAACTCAGGGGTGGACTGTCCCTGCTCTCTTTCCTCTCTGAGGGTGGGAAACCACCAGACAGGGATGACTCCTTGTCCACTGGGCGGCAGTGCCAAATCTTGCTTCTGGCATTGTAATGATTAAACTACTACTACTCAAAATAATGATGATGATGATGAAAGTAACAGTTAACACTTAAAGAGCACTTACTGTAGGCCAAGCACTGTTCTAAGCATTTAATTAATTTAATCAATCAATTAAAAGTATTTACTTCTTTTAATCTCACAAGAACTTTACAGGAAGATACCATTATCATCATCAATTTATAGGCTTTTATGGACTAACTCCATTTTTGATGTTTAATCTTCACATCTGGAAGGAGTACAATTGCTCGGATGGGCTTGCTGTTCCATTTCACAAATAAGAGGCCACCATCTCAGTGGATCCCAGTGAAAATATGAGAAAAGGTAGCGACGGCAGTCACAACCACCACACACCTAGACACAGCCTTAGTAAGAAATGTGTGTGATGTTTAGGGAGAAAACTGTAAGACTTAGAAATGTAAAATAAGTTTGAATGAAATGAGAAAATGCAATATTCATGGAGAGACTAAATCATATAAAATATCAACCTTTTGCCGAATTAATTTAACACAATGATAAAAAAATTCCAGTGAGATTTCTTTGAGATATTTGAGAAAATGACTTTAATGTTTATTTGAATGAATATAAAGCCAAGAATAAGAACACTTTGAAAAGAAAGGTATTAAAGCATTTTTGAGATACAATTAACACAACGTGGCACTGGCCCAAGAAGAGAGAAATGAACAGAATTGGAGAATTAGAAACCAGACCTTAATATGCAGAAACACTTAATGCACAAAATCATACTCCCAGGGTGTGAGGCTTAGCTTGAAGAGGCTTTGGTAACTAGAACATCTTTAAAGTCTCCTATGGATCACTGTATAACTGGTCTGTTCTGCTTCATAGTGTATTTATGCTCACTTTAGTATAAAAATGATCCCACAAGTTGTTGAGTGACTCTGGCCCTTCCAAAAGATGCACTTTATTTATCCAATGCCTTCGAATGCCTCCTCACCCGGCTGGAAGAGGCATTATTTTTAAGGTATTGCACTTTCCTAAGAAAACTACACTTGACAGGGGCTTTGGAAAGCTCCGCAAATCATTTGAGCTACCAGTATAATGAGCCTTTGATGGCAGGATTTCAGCTTTTGGCATCCTGTCAGGCTGCCTGTTGTCTGCTGCCTGCCCGCCTGTTGCACGGAAGGTGAGCAGGATGCGTGTCCCTGGTCTGTCCACATAGCAATTCTCTCTGGTGAGACTCCAGGTGGAGAGCCACTCTCATGGCCTTGCCACAGTCAGGTTACCCACTATAACACGCTTTTTCCAAAGAGACCAGTTTTATCATCCTTTACGTCCCTAGTAATTTTTGTTTTTTAAAGATTTCATTAATTTATTATTAGAGAGAGGGGAAGGCAGAGAGGGGGGAGGGGGAGGGGGAAGGGAAGAGGGAGAGGGAGAGGGGGGAGAGAGAGAGAGAGAGATCGATCAACACAGGAGAGAAACATCAACGCAAGAGAGAAAGAAACATCAACTGGTTGCCTTTTGCATGCCCCCCACAGGGGACCTGGCCTGCAACCCAGGCAAGTGCCCTTGGGGAATCAAACCAGCGACCTTATGGTTCACAGGCTGGTGCTCAACCCACTGAGCCACACCAGCCAGGGCTATCCCTAATAACTTTGAAAGAAGCAAACTGAAATAGGGATGCATAAAATTATATATACTTTTTCCCCAGTCTTTTCCATTTACCAACAAGAGGTTTTATAAACCCTAAACTTTATGAATACAAGTCACATGGTCTTCCTCTAAAAGTAGCTCTTCATGCACATGCCTTTTTTCTTTCTTGAAACCAGTAGCATTAAGTTGTTTTAAAAAATGTTTATGTAATAATATTATTACTTTTAATTTTGACATCATTTTGTGCTGTACAAGAATGCCTGCAGTATGCAAATTAGATCTTTGGAAATTCAGCCAACAATTGAACGTGTTAGTAAAGGAGGAGGCTAGTTCAGAGAACCCAGGGACAAAAGAGTTTCCTCTCCCCATACATATCCCATCTCCATTCAACTCTGCCAGCTTTGATTTTTTAAAAATTTTTTTAAAAAGATTTTATTTATTTATTTTAGAGAGGGGGAGAGAGGGATAAAAGAGAGGGAGAGAAACATCAATGTGTGGTTGCTTCTCATGTGCCCCTTGCTGGGAACTGGCCTGCACCACAGGCATGTGCCCTGACTGGGAATCAAACTGGCAACCCTTTGGTTCACAGCCCGTGCTCAATCTACTGAGCCACACCAGCCAGGGCATAGCTTTGATTTTTGACACTGGATATTCCTAAAAGGGAGGGCACTGGTGAGCTGACCTTTTATTTCTCCTACGATGTTCCCAGCAGAGTGATGAATAGCTTCATATCTCTTCCTTAAACCCCACATGACAGTTAATAATGTGTTTCATCCTTGCTAGTAGAGACAAGAGAGAAGGCAGATGCTAGACTGTGTATAAACCACACATGTGAGTTACACGTATCGTCCCAGTGTCCCGTTATTAACCGAGACTTCTTTCCCTCTCAAGGGTCCTGGTTTGGAGGATCAATCATATGGTTGCCTTAACTCTTCTCCGCTGTTGTCGGATTTCTGGGCCATTCCGTTATTTCCTGCATGTTTGATGTTCAATTAAAAAAAAAAAAAGTCCATCATGTGGTGGCCTCTTTCTTTGGTATTCCAGGCTATTCGAGTAAAGGAAATCAAACTATTTTAATGGGTCCCAGAGAACTGTGGCCTCAAGGGAGCCTGAAGTTGCAAGAAGCAGGCAGGGGTTCCCATTCCAACAAGTCTTCCTTTCTGAAGAGACACACATGTAAGGCAGTGGTTCCTAACAAGGAACGGACCCAGAACCTCAGGGCCAGCTGTCAGAACGCAGGTGGCCCGGCCCCACTCAAGGGTTTTCTCACGAGGGAGGTAGGGTGGGGTCACACACATCAATACTGCCTTACTCCTGGCTGGCACCCTCAGTGAGAAAAAGCACTTCATCTAAGACGATTCAGGCTGAGCCCTTATTATTATTATTATTTTAAAATTATTATCATTTTTTTTTCTTTTGCAGTGGGTGAATATTAAAAAACCCCAAGGTAGATGTTTACCCACCAGGTGTATTTTGGGTATAGCTACAAGACCAGAGTGGGGGAGGGAAGTGTCTTTGTACCTTATAATGTCGCTCTAAGATGCCACACTGTTAATGAAGGCCAGGGATTATGTCTTCCTATCTTCTACAACCTGTTCTGTAGAGGTGAATGATTTCTGCCTGCTGGGCCAGAGCACTGCTCAGGGAGAGCAGTCAGTTATGAAAAGGGACAGGTGCTGGCTGTCTTCTCACCACACTCACTGCTGCGGGATGGGCACAGAGCTGGCCACCAGTCCCCTCAGGCTGGCTGTGAAGCATTGTATAACCAGAGTTCCGAGAGATGAGGTGTCCAGATGCACAAACACATGGTGTTGGATGTTAGCAACACTGCAACTCAGTCACCAAGCCCTTCTCGGAACTGGGCAGGACTCAGGACCCAAACATTACGTCAGAATGAAACCTGACACTCCACCAGGATGGTAACAACAAGAGCTGAGGCAAACTGCCAGATGCCCCATCGAGCGTCTGGCCTCTGCACTGAGCCCCTGCAGCAAGGCCAGAATCTCAGCACCGCTATAATTAGTCAGGAGGTGATGCAAACTCCTGGGCTGGTGCCGGGACCAACCAGTTCTCTGTTTATCAGCTGCCCGGGGAGTACTGGTGACAAAATTTCTGGGATAATTGGGCAGCTCAGTGCTATTTTTTCCTTCAAGGACACCTTCATTTCTGGAGATGTGTGGAGTGACCTGTATTTCATTTGGTTTTGCTTTGTCCCCCTCATTAGAAGACAAATGGCAGCAGTGTATGTATGTGGTTAGGCAGTACTGAGCAGTCACCCCACTACTTCGTTTGACTTGACATGCTCTCTGTGGGCTTCCAGGTGTGGGGCCAGTATTAATTCAGATGTCTGTCATCATCACAGATACACCATTTTGAGAGCAATGCACATAACAGATCCACAGTCAAGGTTACAGCACAAAGAAATGACACTCAACACTGAAAAGAATTTCCAGAGTACAAACCAGAAGCTGCATGCATGCCTTTGGGGTAGGCACTTTGGAGAATAAGTTTGGGCTACTACTGAAAAGATCTGCAGTTTGTAGTGATAGGCTACTAATCATAAATCTCCTATTTTATTACTTATTTCTGGCATTCTGCAGGGAAGATGTAAAGACAGCTAAACAGAATGGTCTGTTTTCGCTCCAGGAAGTTATTCTGGATGAGGGGGAGAGGGAAGGCAGACGCGAGACCGTGGGTCTGACGAGACAGTTGGCTGGGCCTTCTCTTTTGGTGCCAGCCCAGTAGGGCAGCTCCTTGGTATTTCTCAGCACTCACAGGGTCAAGGACAGGGTAGGGAAGCTTTCTCTTTTGCTAAGCCCACTTCCCCATCCCTGGGCTCTTGTAGGACATGGGGAATATGCTGCCAGTTTATAAAGCCTTAGCACTGTCCTTTGAAGCCCAATTATGGAACACAGTTTCCAACAGAACACCCAAGAAGCGGAGAATCAATACCAGAAGGGCTCTAATGTCCCCAAAAGCAGCACCAAAGCCAACACTTTCTGTTATGCAGCCATTGTGCTTACAACTGTCCTCCACCATGTAACTAACAGGACAGACTTGAAGCTTGCCACAAGGTGGATGCTCCAGATGAAATAACCAGCCCCAAAATACCCTGTGGAGGGGATCAGCATTCAAGAAGTCAACTGCAGCTTGACTCCCTGACAGAAAGAACCAGGTCTCTGAATCACAAACTGGAGATGCCCTGCCAGTGAGCAGTGGTGGCCAGGGCACCTCAGCTGTCCTGCTTTCACTTGCTACAGAGTGGGGCCGGTGGCAGCAGCAGGCACCACGGGGCATAGGCCAGCCTACTTGTGGGTCGGGGGCGGGAGAAAGCCTGGTACAGGACTGCCCTCCACTACCCCATCTTGGTGCCCTCCTGGCTTTCACAGGAGGGAGGCAGCGAGAGGAGCTCCCTGCAGGTGTACCTACCCTGAGGACACAGTGGAAGATGCAATGTACAAATAATGTCTTTTCTCTGGATATGGGCTTTTTCTCTACATGTCCTCATTTTTAACTGCTAAGGGGAAGGAAATTAATCTTCCTGACCCCAACTTTTTGCCATGGCTGATTTTAAAAAGGTCCTGTGACCGTTCTCTTGTTAGGGCAACTGCAATCTAGCATGACTGTCCCATACTTCACTTTCATTTGCTTCAATGAAATCATACTAAAGCCATTTTATTAAGAACATGACAATTTGGACTTCTGGCCATGATGGAGGCATAGGTAGATACACTGTGCCTCCTCGCACAACCAAAAGAAGGACAACAACAGATTTAAAAACAAAAAAACCCAGAACTGACAGAAAATTGAACTGTATGGAAGTCCGACAACCAAGGAGTTAAAGAAGAAACATTCATCCAGACTGGTCAGAGGGGCGGAGATGGGCAGCTGGACAGAGAGGATTTGTGGCAAGGTGGTGGCTGGAGGACTGGATGAGGCAGTGCCACATTCGCATGCAGATAAACTAGGAGGAACAACTGGGGAGAAAGACAGACCGCACAACCCAGGGTTCCAGAACAGGGAAATAAAGCCTCAAAACTCCTGGCTGTAAAAACCTGTGGGGGTATCAATAAAAAAAACCCCAAAAACAAAAACCTGTGGGGGTTATGGCAGCAGAAGAAACTCCCAGCCTCACAGGAGAGTTCGCTGTAGAGACCCAAAGGGGGTCTCGTACATAAACCCACTCACCCAGGAATCAGCACCAGAAGGGCCCCACTTGCTTGCGGGTAGCAGAGGAAGTAACTGAAAGCCAGCAGAGAGCTGAACAAGTGGCATTGTTCCCTCTTAGACCCCTCCCGCACATACAGTGCCACACAGCAGAGATGTGGGTTGTCCTGTCTTGGCGAATACTTAAGGCTCTGCCCCTTACTATGTAAAAGGTGCATCAAGACAAAAAAAATATGGCCCAAATGAAAGAACAGATTAAAGCCCCAGAAAAAAATACAACTAAGTGACAAAGAGATAGCCAACCTATTAGATGCCCAGTTCAAAACACCAGTAATCAGGATACTCACAGAATGGTTGAGTATAGTCACAAAACAGAAGAAAAAGTGAAGGCTATGAAAGTGAAATAAAGGAAGATGTACAGGAAACCAACAGTGATGGGAAGAAAACTGGGAATGAAATCAATGGTTTTGATCAGAAGGAAGAAATAAGCATTCAACCAGAAAAGAATTAAGAAACAAGAATTCAAAAAAATGAGGAGAGGCTTAGGAACCTGCACGACAACTTTAAATGTTCCAATGCTCGAATCATAGGGGTGCCTGAAGGAGAAGAGGAAGAGCAACAAATTGAAAACTTATTTTAAAAAATAATGGAGAACTTCCCCAATCTGGCGAAGGAAATAGACTTCCAGCAAGTCCAGGGAGCTCAGAGAGTCCCAAAGAAGTTGGATCCAAGGAAGCACACACCAAGGCACATCATAATCACATTATCCAAAATTAAAGATAAGGAGAGAATCTTAAAAGCAGCAAGACAAAAGGAGACAGTTACCTACAAAGGAGTTCCCATCAGACTGTCAGCTGATTTCTCAAAAGAAAACTTGCAGGCAAGAAGGGGCTGGGAAGAAGTTCAAAGTCATGAAAGGCAAGGACCTACCTCCAAAATGACTTTATCCAGCAAAGCTATCATTTAGAATGGGATGGCAGATAAAGTGTTTCCCAGATAAGGTCAAGTTAAAGGAGTTCATCATCACCAAGCCCTCATTATATGAAATGTTAAAGGGACTTATCTAAGAAAAAGATGATCAAAACTATGAACAGTAAAATGACAAGAAACTCATAACTATCAACAACCAAACCTAAAAACAAAAACAAACACAAACTAAGAAAACAACTAGAACAGGTACAGGATCCAGAAATTGAGATCATATGGAGGGTTATCAGCGGGGAGCAGGAATGGGGAAAAAGGTACAGGCAATAAATAGCATATAGGGTAGTTGCAAAATAGACAGGGGAGGTTAAGAATAGTGTAGGAAATGGAGAAGCCAAAGAACTTATATGTAGGATCCATGGACATAAACTAAGCAGGGCCAGAATGTGGGTGGGAGGGGGTGTGCAGGGTAGAGGGGAATAAAGGGGGGAGGAATGGGACAACTGTAATAGCATAATCAACAAAATATATTTAAAAAAGAACATGATAATTCTATACTTTGTGTAATAATTAAATAATTAATATCTGACTAGCACTTTAAAGTTTACAAAGTATTTACATGGTTTATTGGCTAATTGGACCCTCGTAAGGCATGCAGAGCAGGCACCATCATCTCTGTGTCACATGTAGAAAGGTAACAGGTCTAAGAGGCAGTCAGTTCATCTCACACCACAGGGTTCATACTTCTTACTCTGACTTGAAGCAAATCTGTAAACTCTAATCCTGTAAATCTCAGTTAATTCTGTGAATACAGTGTAGATTTTTAAAAACAGTAGTAAAAGAAAAAACAAAGAACCATAATACCACCTCCCCAAACCTACTTTGTTTTTATTTATGCATAATAATTTAGTCACATTTACATATGAAAAACTAAAAGTTACTGTTGGCAAAATATTATGTACAATACTATTTGGTATTGCTAATCTAAAATGCTTCTTTTTTTTGCAGTTAGCAGAAGTACAGTCAAACCTGTAATGATATATTTTTGTCTACGAAAGTAGCACAAATTATGTAACTCTGATATTGGTCAGTGATATTGGTACATGAGGGTGCAGTAACCCAGCACTTTCATCCTGCTGGTGGGTATATAAATAGTCGCAGCCTTTTTGGAAAGCAATTTGACAACTTTTAACAGCCTTAAAACATTCATACTCTTTGACTCTGAATGCAACTTAAAGATATTGGGAGAGAAGGGAGGGGGAAGAATACACAAAGGTACATATCACATTAAAAATATAATATAAAAATACAGGAGTAGTTTAGTAAATTATGATGTACCAATAAGAATGGTACGTTATCACAGTGATTAAAAATGATTATAAAGAGTTTAACAACTTGGAGGAAGACTAAATGTGTTCATTTTAAAATGCAGGGCACAAAATTGTATAGATGATATAACCAAATATTTAAAAAACACAGTAAAAGACTAAGTACAACAAAATGTTAAAGCAGTTACTCAGTTCTGAATGGTAAGATTTCTTTTTTTTTCTTTTTTATTTTTCTTCAAGTTGTTTTGTAAGAAATGTACACTACTTTGAAGATGAATGGAAAAATTAAAAAATAAGTAGGTGGCTAATGCTGAGAATTAAACACTGAATATAGCTCATGGTTCTTAAAACTTCCTCAGGGAGGTTTAAAAATTAAAATTGTCACATTAGCTTTGTTTTTTTGTTTCTTTTTTGCTGCCATTCAGGCATATTGTGTGCAATTTTAATTCTTAGGGGAAGGAAAAAGTATAACTTCTTTTGATCAGTGTCACAGACATTGAGCGCTACCTTTCAAAAGAAACTCTTTTCCATGATGATTTGGATCCTTTGGTACTTTCTGATTCTTCCAAAGGTTCTTCTCCATGAGATTCTTTAAAACCCTGTCCAGTTTCACTTTTTTCATGAGATGCTGCACTGATGTGTTCTGTAAGATACTTCAACAGCCCATCAAATATTTCCAGGAGATTCTTAATAGATTCTTTATCTCCTTTCACTATATTTTCTCCTATTATGTGAAACAAGCTGACCTGCAGGTAATCCAAGGCCAGAGAATCAATTACTACTTGGACATAGTGAGCTGCATCCTCTTGACTCCTGGGACTAGCTATGAGGTGTGGTACTTTTTCTCCCAAAATGTATTGATAAAGTGCAATAAATACATTAGCATCACAATCTTCTAGTTCATGTATCCTCGGTGTATGTGACATTTCAGGAGAAGGTTATTAGCAACAGTTACCCACTCAGCCTCAGAGCCAGCCATGTCGCAGAGGCAGGTAGCCACTGGACTCCGACCTGGGCACACTGGAGACAGTGTCTTAGAAGGGCCGTTCGACACCAAGGCAGAGAGGACGGGGAACTGGTATTGCTAATCTAAAATTCTAATGCCAACACATTTCCCCATGTTTCTACATAATCTTTACAATTCTAAATGTTAAACAGTGTATTTCAATAGATCTGCTCTCAGCATCGTTTTTTAAGGAGCTCAGCTGATAACACTATCAATTGTAGGTTAACTCTTATCAATTGGCCCTTTATAGGCAACCATGAGGCCAATGTGGCCCCCTGGTGAGAATGAGTTTGATACCCCTAGCTTAGAGTGATGTGTTATTATCACTTAGCTTTGCAAATCTATTATTAAACAAAACTGAAGAGTTTATCACCAACTCTAGATATCAAGATTATTTCATTTATTTTTGATAGAAATATTCCATCAAAAATACATAATGAAGGGAATGCCTGGTGCTGTGAGAGCACATGCTTCCTCTCCTGTGGAAGGAAGTGATAAAAGCTCTCTATGTCCCAGTCCCTTTGGTAGTGACCTGGACACAGCCAGGCCTCAGCACCAACTCATAGTGCTCAGGAGAATGGATATAAACCCTCTAAAGCAGCAGGGAGATTAGCAATTGCAGCTGCTATAAATGATCAGTTATTTGAAGAATGCAAACAATGGGCAGATATGGCCAAAGAAAATGTATAAAAAATTAACTAAAGCACAATGCAAAAATGGTTTTGTGCAGCGGTTCCTCTCTTAGGCATATGCTCAAGAGAAATGAAAACATGTCCACCCAAAAAGGTATTCAAGAACACGCACAGCAGCACTAGTCACAATAGCAAAAGGGTGGAAGCAACTCATCACCTGAGGATTGAATGAATAAAATGTGGTCTATTCATACAATGGATACATAAACGGAATATTATTCAGCTGTAAAAAGGAATGAAGTACTTATACATTCTACACCATGGATGACCCTTGAACATGCCATGCTAAGTGAAAGAAGTCAGACATATATGGCCAAATATTGTAAGATTTCTTATACATGAAATACCCAGAATAGGGGAAACCACAGAGACAGAAAGTAGATTAGCAGCTGCCGAGGGCTGGGGTGGGAGTGAGCAGGAGAGAATGTGCAGTGACTCCCAGTGGATATTGGGTTTCTTTCTGGGTATTGAAAATCTTCTAAAATTGATTGTGATGATGGTTGTATAGGACTGAATGTACTGAAACCGACTGAATTATACACTTTAAATGGGTGAATTGTATGGCATGTAAATCTAAATATGTCAAAAGATATTTTAAAAAGTCATTAAAGATTTGTGTTTACAGCTTCAATACTGTCTCCACTTGCATTGTCCTGTTGGCTATGTGGTTATTTAGCACTTGAAACAGGCCAGTCCAAATTGAGTGTAAGTAGAAACACACCCTGGGTTTCCAAGAAGAGCATGTGAATCACATTCATATATGGGAGCAGGGAGCCTCTCTTTTCCCTGCTCCTGTCTGAACATGGGGGTGGCCAACTGCAGTCACTGAACTGCAAAATAAGGGCACCCATGGCCTTGTGGATACAAGTGTCTTCTTTAGATCACCAGTCATTATAGGCTAAATTAAGCTGTCAAACTTAACAGTCCTGAACATACTCCCCTGGGCAGAGTCAGAATTACGAGGCTGGCTGGCTGATCCCCAACAGATAACAAAGATCCACCTCTCGCCTTTCCTTTTCAGGAAGAGAAATTCTTTCTGAAGATTCCAGGGGCCACTCTTAATGAACTGACTGTCACTAATAAGTGGATTTGGAGGTTACGCTCTTCCCCTCCCCACAACTTTGTCTTACGGGCCCTCTCCCTACTACCTTTTGTTTTCCTTTCTTTGCCCATGCTTCCTGGTGTTCTTATGCCACTTTGGAAATGAACTATGTGTGGCTGACCCAGTTCACCAATCTTCCTTTTACTTACATTGCTGAGTGAGACCCCATCTCAATGGTGAGCAGGGTAAGTGGAGGCTCCCACAGAGGCAGGGTCTAGGGCTTCTCTCAGACAACTCATGCTCCTTTGAAGACTTGGCTTTGCCTCCCCAGAGCCTCTGATGTGCAGCCCACATACACACCTGCTCATTCCTCATAAAGGACTCTTCTTGGTCTTAAGTGGAGTGGAGATTACCTCCACATCAGCACTTGCTCTAAGGGCTTAGAGGCAGTGAGTAGTCTCAACCCTGCCCACCCACCAGCCATGCTCCCAGAACATCAAGGACCACTGTATATGCATGTGGTGTGTCTACCCCATACCATCTTGGGGTCTAGGGATGCAGGAAATAGTGGCATTGAGTTTATGGACTCTGCAAAGGACTACCTTATGTATTGATTGCTGCTATACCAAATCACTACAAACTAGGTGGCTTAAAACAATACAAATTCTCTTACAGCTACAGGGGCCAGAAGTCAAAATATCAGTTTCAGTGGGCTAAAGGCAAGGTGTCAGCAGGACCGGGCCTTCTGGAGCTCTAGGGGAGAATCTGCTCTGCTTCCTTGCCATTTCCTGCTTCTATTGGCTGCTTCTGTTCCATGGTTTGTGGCCACTTCCTCCACCTTCAAAACACATCCCTCCAAGCTCTGTTGTTGTAACATCTCTTTCTCCCCTTCTGTAGTCAAGTCTCTCTCTGCCTTCCTCTTATAAGTAACACTTACAGGTTCTAGGGATTAGGAAGTGAACATCTCTGGGGCACATTACACAGCCTACCATACTTTATGGTTTTTGTTGGAAACAAAATTCTTAAAACTTTAACATATTTTACTGTAGGCAATGTGAAAATATAGCTCTAGGCCATCCTTACTTTAGCAGCCACAGTGAAGTGAGAGAGTAGTGACGGTACAAGGCAACCCAAAAAGGCCAAGATAAAGAGAGCAGGCACCAAGGAGACACCAAGGAGGCATGGAGAGGGAGGGAGGTGCCCTAAAAGGTCTCAGTTGATTAAGTACTTGGGATATGCTTTTCTTATAGATTATATTCTAAATTTCAATTAGCTCTCATTACAAAAACTAAGTGAATCTGAAATCTCTGTTAAGAATGCTGGAGAAAGGGATTCTGGGAACTTGAAGAGCTGAATGAACTATGCTTTCCCTCCACAAGCAAATCCAGTTCCTCTGATTCTAAGAGAGACATGAAGCTGCTCAACAGGCAGAGCAGCTGGCAGTGAGGTCTTGGGCTGGAAAGTGGGGTGTTGCAGAGAGAGTTCATGAGAGCTTCTGGGGTCCCTGCAGAGCCTGTAGAGAAGAACTGGGGTTCTTGGGATGAGTGAAGAGCAAGGCTGATGTCCCCTGTTTCTGAGGCTGGGACTGCCTAAGGAAACATGGGAGCAGGAGGATGGGCAGCTGCTGCCACTGCTGTCCCCCTGCCCCGCCCGGGAGTAGGGAACCCTTCCCTTTTATCACTCATGAAACTGCAGCCATTTAGGGCACTCTAACAACCAGGCCTATCCCCAGTGAGATGAGAAAAATAACAGTGCACCTAAGGAATCTAGGGGTCAGAGAGAAGGATATTGGCCGAAGTGTCTCCTCCAAAATAAAGCTGCCGGGAGAGGTGGACAACAAGCAGTACACAGCAAGAGCACTTAGAGAGACTCAGGCAGGAGCAAATAGTAATAAGCAAGGAACACATTCATGAAATTTATATATGTAGGGAAATAGAATGTTTTGATGGGAAAAACAGGCAGCCTTTTTCAAATAATCATAAAAAAGTGTATGCTTCTAATTATGAACATCAGGCTATAGAAGGGAGTCATCAAGGGAATAGAGAAATAGAATTCCCAAATTAATAAAAGAGGGAAAATGGAATGAAACTATTTGATAAAACCACCAAAAATAAAGAAAGGGGGAAGAGAAAATAAACTAATAAGTAACAGAATGAGATGGAAGGAATAAAATCAACTCTATCGGCCATTTTATGAAACGTGAATGAACTATGATAGATAACAAAATGAAATTCTAACAAAAGTGATAAAGACTGAAAATCAAGAGATAGATTAAGATAAATTGTGCACATTAATATAAACTGAAAAATATCAGTTTATATTAATACCAGACAAGGAAGAGTTGAGTCTAACAGTGTAAAATTGAATAATGAGCAACATTTACAAAAATGATACAGCAGATACAGCAGTCACAAACTTGTAAGCACTAAATAAGGCAGCAGCTAAGTATACAAAGCCTAAACTATTTGAAATGAAAGGAACCGCTGCTAAAAATACAATTAGAGTGGCTAACTTTGATATTCCTCTTTTGAAACTGAATAAAGTCATTATGTTTAAAAAGGTAATGACATAGTAAATTTGCATAATACAATAAACAAACTAAATACAATACATGTACCTCAAAGAAAAGATTTAAAAAACTTGTCCATAAGATACTTAAAACAACAAGAACTAAAAAAATTGGTCAAGGCCTGGCCAGGTGGCTCAACTTGTTGGAGCATCATCCTGTGCACCAAAGGATTGCAGGTTTGATCCCCAGCTGGGTGTGTATGGCAGGCAACAGATCAATGTTTTTCTCT
Source organism: Anoura caudifer (assembly GCA_004027475.1). NCBI lineage: Eukaryota > Metazoa > Chordata > Mammalia > Chiroptera > Phyllostomidae > Anoura > Anoura caudifer. The sequence continues at coordinate 13,288 of PVKU01011307.1, read as the reverse complement.
CTAAAACCAATAAATATATCCTGGGGTGAGGATTAAAAAGATAAAAATAAAAAAACTGGTCAAAGACTGGGACAAAGAAAATATTTAAAAGTTTTCCATTTCTCAGAGTAATTTACTTTTTATTAGATTTTCAAATTGGCTTCCACAGAGTAGCTCTAAGCTTTCATTTAGAGCATATTCTTAATATGCAATTATTAAAAATAACATTGTAGAAAAATACTAGCTAAAAAATAAACGTTGAGTGAGAAAAATACAGGATATAAATCATAATTGAGGAACTATCATTATTTGCTTTGGTCTCATAATTTTATCCCTAAACTTATACCTTTATCTTCAACCAGTCATGGGCTCCCAACTGACAGATCATGATTTATCAGCAGATCCTAATTTTTAAACTGGTTTAACCCCAAGCAAGTTTCTATGATTGTACCTAACTCTGTGGCTTCCCTGTAGTGAGGAGAGAAGGCATTTTTGCACCCTATTCCTGCTTCTCTGGGATTAAGTTTGAGGATCACCTGCTTCACATTCTTAGCAATACATATTTTGGAAAGTAACATTTACTGGCCATGTGCCAGGCCTAGGTGCTTTATTTAGCTTCTCATTTACTTTTTTTAACAACTACTCAATACTCACATACATCTTATGGATGAGGAAACAGAATCAGATAAATTTGGTAACCTGTCTACATTTTCACAATTGATAAATGAATTACAGAGCTGACATATTCCACTCCAAGTCTTCTGACTCCAAAATCAACACACACACACACACACACACACACACACACACACACACACACAGACACACACACACACCAAGCTTTACTACTTTGGAAGAGTTAAACACATAAACAATCAGGGCATGAAAGTGAAGAAATAGGCCAGCTCCTAGGCTGGGGATGAATCTAGAAAGACTGTTGGTGAGGGGAATTTGGGCCAGAGTAAAATGTATGACCTTTTTCAACACACTTCTTCTGAAAAAGTGTCTATTGCTCCTTCTAATTAATATTATAAATGGGAACTGCATGTTATTCAAACAGCAGAGTCCTTTGGTCACTTAGGCTGGGCTACAAAAGGTTGAGAAAGATGGAGCTGTGCTTTCCAAGTTTAATTTGTAATTCCACTTTAGGAGCACTTCCGATGTGTAAGATGTGTTCCACTTCAGGAGCACATCTTTCAGGAATGAAAGTTTAGGGATTAACTGAATAACATTGAGCAAAGAAAATGACAAGCCATCCACCTCTTAGATCACATGAAGAACTTAGCTTTGCAAAGAGCTATGGGGAGCAACAAGCCACTTGCCTAGTGTTTTTGAGTTTATTCAGATTTTGCCAGAAAAGGAAGTTGGCTGAAGGAAAGGAGAACTAGAACTCCCCCCTACTTTTAGCCTATCTGTAACTCTGCCAAAGCCGCTGAGCCAGCCACAGCTGTGGTCTGATCCAAGCTCACAGGAAGCAAGTCTCACTAAGGAAATGGCATTTTTCTTCCTGAGGTAGGGGAGCAAGCACTGTTGAGGGTCCATAGGACTGAGGGCAGTACAAGCCATCCCTGGATTAGAAAAATGACAAGAGAAAGTTCACTTCCTTCCCTGAGGAGTCAGTAGTGGTTATTTGGCTTCTTGCTGCTAGATTTTCTCAGACAGTGACCAGGACAGACCCCGAGTCTGCTCTGGCTGGATGCATGCACACGCACACCTGCTGGGAGCCTGAGGGGTCACCCACTCCGATGCTGCCATTTCCTGGGCTATGCTACTGTTTGACACATCTAGATGGCAGTTAGAAATAGAGGCTCTTTTCTGTCATATTAAAAAAAAATCAGGTCAGTACAAAATGATCTTTATCTTCTCAAAAATTTCATTTCTGAAAAGAAGAGATAACATTTTGCATGACTCTAGGCAACCAATTCTGACATTATCTGCTGTCTGACAGGAGTCAAAAAGACATGGTCATTCCCCAGAACAAGTGAACAGATAGGCATGATTTTAAATATATCACACCACTACCAACACCTATGAAGAAGGCTTGAAATCCAGCCTTGGCTGCACATTGACATTCCTTGGAGAGCTTTAGGATATTCTGATGCTTAAAACACACTTGAGAGATTATGATTCACTTGGCCTAAGGTGTGGATTACATGTCAGAATTGGTGAAAATTGTGGTAACACACATAACAAAACTTACTATTTAAACCACTTTAAAGCATACAATCCAGTGGCAATAATGACATCCACAATGTTGTACAACCACTACCACTATCTAGTTGCAGAAATTTTTCATCACCCTAAAAGGAAACATCATACCCACAGGCAGTCACTTATCATGGTTTATCCCTCCAGACCCTGGCAACCACTAATCTGCTTTCTGTCTCTATGGATTTCCCTACTCTAAACATTGCATATAAATGGAACCATATAATATGTGGCCTTTGTGTCAAACTTCTTTCACTTACTATAATGCTTTCAAGGCTCATTCAGGTTGTTGCATGTATCAGTACTTCACTAACTTAAAAAAAATATTTTATTTATTTTTAGAGAGGGAAAGGGAGGGAGAAAGAAGGAGAGGGAGAGAAACATCAATGTGTGGTTGCCTCTCCTGCACCCCCACACTGGGAACCTGGCTCAAAACCCAGGCATGTGCCCTGACTGGGAATCAAACCAGCAACCCTTTGGTTCACAGGCGGGCACTCAGTCCTGGCCACACCAGCCAGGGCAAGTACTTCATTAATTTTAAGGATGAATTCCACTGCACAGAGACACCAAATTTTGTTTACCCATGCTTTAGTTGAAAGACATTTTTGAGTTACTTCTACATTTTAGTTACTATGAATATTGCTGTTATGTACTTCTGTGTACAAGTTCTTGTTTGAACACCTGTGTCATTTCTTCTGCAGTAGAATTGCTGGGTCATATGGTAATTTCACGTTTAACTTATTTAGGAATCGCCAAACTGTTTCCACATGTCAGGATTTTCTAATGCTCCCCAGGTGAGTGTAATGTCCAGCCAAGGTTAACAATTCAGTTGGTTAAGAGCCTACTATCAATTTTTATATAAGTGACAAAACAAATATGAAATTAGAAAAATACAGACATAAAAACTTACTTCTTCAGCAAATGAATTACAAGGAAAAACAAGGGTGAAAAAAACATTATGGGCAAACCTATAGATTCAAAGAAATTTAACCTGACTAGTGTAGCTCAGTGGATTGAGCACGGGCTTGTGAATCAAAGGGTCTCTGGTTAGATTCCCAATCAGGGCATATTCCTGGGTTGTGAGCCAGGTCTCCAGTGTGGGGCGCACAAGAGGCAACCACACACTGATGTTTCTCTCCCTCTCTCCTTTCCTTCCCCTCTCTAAAACTAAATAAATAAAATCTTAAAAAAAAGAGAGATTTAAGAGGCGTATCCTCTAGAACTTATTTGAATCCTAATTTAAAATAGACACACAAAGTTAAAAAAATTACATTAGGGATATAATTTGAAATTTAAACACTGTATGTTTATAATATTAAAGAAATATTACATTGTTAAGTATGACGTTATTGTAGCTATGCTTTTAAAAAGAATCTACCTTTTCAAATATATACTAAAATAGTTTCATATAAAATATAAATTTCCTCAAAATAAAATGGGAGGTCATATAAATAAAATACCATTGGCCAGGAGTAAATAATTATGAAAGGTGGGTGATGGATACATGGAAATCATTATTCTGTTATGTCTACTTTTGTGTATGTTCATATTTTTCTATAATAAAAAATTAAAAAAGAAATTGTTATAGCTATTATGGAAAACAGTTTGGCGGTTCCTCAAAAAATTAAAAATAGAACTACCGTATATGATCCAGGAATCCCATAAAATCAGTATCATGGAGTAAAGAAGAGATTATCTGTACTCTCATGTTCACTGCAGAATTTATTCATGATAGCCAAGATATTAAAACAACCTAAGTGTCTGTCAATAAATGAATGGAATGAATGGATAAAGAAAATGTTACACACACACACACACACACACAATTAGATATTATTCAGCTATTGAAAAGAAGGAAATCTTGCCATTTGTGAAAACACAGATGAACCTGGAGGACATTATGCTAAGGGAAATAAGCGAGACCCGAAAAACAAATGCTGCATGATCTCACTTACATGTAGAGTTAATGCAAACTTTGACATACAAGGTGAAGAAGTTCTGGAGACCTAACGTACAGGGTAGGGCAAAAGTAGGTTTACAGTTGTGAGTACCGGAAGCACAGAGTTCATTCTTGTGTTATTATTTATTAATTATTGTATTATTTTCCATTCAAACAACTGTAAACCTACTTTTGTCCCACCCTGTACATTTACCTGGGTGTTATCCTTGTTGACATTTTTAGAACATGGACATTAAAATTTCTCCTGTAGAGATGGGAAGACAGAAGCGAGGGCTAGTAGTCAGTCCTGAATGACAGGAGCTGGTGACTCATCCAGGCTGCTAGCGCAACACCCAGGAGAAACAGAGTCAAAGTTCAAACTGTCTCATCACCACGACTCTATAAACACAGCTAATGCATCATAACTGGAACTTTGATCAACAATACACTTCAAAGTTGGGCAACAGAATAGCAAATTCAATTCATGACATGTCACACTATTTACAAAAATACAAACTGGAGTTAGGAGACTGAAGAGTATTATGTAAAAGTAAGTGTTTAGTTTTAAAACAGTAGCAATTTATTGGTTTTTTTTGACGCTTGTGTTTAGTATTACACAAGACTTTTTTTTTACACTAACACTTAACTAAAATTTCAGATAACTTAAAAAATGTTTGGAGGAAGAGGAATTTACAAGTGTATGAGGACAACCAAACTACATAGGGCTTTAGCATTGCAAGAGACCTACATGCAGGTTTAGACAAACTATGCTCTGACTGTTTTCCAAAGCAGAAGTATTTCATGGCGTTTTACAGGTATTTTCAATTTGTGGCTGAGGACTTTTGTGGAGCACAGAGTTGGGCTTAGAAAGGTTACCTTGCGCTTCCGTTTGATCTGTACCTGTGAACTTGGGGCCTAGCACTTCCTCCCTTGCTATTTCTTATGTTCTTATTCACTCATTAAGGGGTTGTTAAAAATAGAACACATGTAGTTAAAAATTGTTAAGATGGTGAACTTTGCTATGTGTCTTACTATAATTAAAAATACAAAAAGTAATGCAAATTTAACCCCAAAGTGTACCCTTTCCTTTTCCTTACACTATAATGTAGCAGTCCAGTCTTCCTTATGCCACCTTCTACCTCCTAATTCACCTAGTAGATTAAAAGCCTGTTGACTTGTATTTAAAACATCTAGTTCTACACGTATTCGACACTGTTGCTCTCCGTAGGTATCATACCAAGACCTCCACATGCAATCATGATTACTTTTGGTTATAATTAGTTTGGTCTCTAATTTTATAATCTAGAATTTTCATGTTTGAAAAATCTGTACTTTCATAAAGATAAGTGAACATTTGTCACACCTGTGGAATTAAAAAGAACACACACTGTCTAGGGAACAGGCCCTTCCTTGAATGATGGAGATGGTGGAGATGAGGTGGGGGGGTGATCTAAGATGCACATGTTATATCTTTTCTACTAAAAGGATGATATCACACAAACAGTAAAGCACACTGCCTTCCTTAGGCGATGTCTGATTTGCCACTAAGCTGCCTTTTGTGGTGGTTAATTCTATGGGTCAATTTCAGTGGGCCAAGGGATGTCCAGATTCAAAATGGTGCCTGGGTGTGTCTGTGATTGTGTTCCTAGGTGAGAGTAGCATTTGAACTGGTAAACTCAGTAATGAGCTTACCCTCCCCACTGTTGAGGCCTGAATAGAATGAAAGGTGAAGGAAGGAAGAACCCATCCCCTTTTCCCTGATTGCTTGAGCTTGGACATCGCATCTCCTCTTCTTCTGTCCTTGGACTGGGATTTATATCACTGACTCCCTTGCTTCTTAGGCATTTGGATGCAGGCTAAATTGCACTACTGGCTTTCTTAGGGTCTGCAGTGTGTATAGACTTTGGGACTTCTGAGCCTCCATAATCTCGTGAGGCAATTCCTCAAAATAAATCCCTTTATATCGAATTGGTTTGCTTGTCTGGAGAACCCTGACCAGTATACCCTCTGATCTTGGACAAATCACTTGGCTTCTCTGTAAAATGGAGAGTCTGATAATTTGCAAGGTCCCTGCCACAAAAGTCACTGTATGACTGCATCATCCCATAGAAAGGAAAACACCTCAGATAATCATAAGCTGGGCAGGAATTTATAAACACAGGACTTCTGTTGTCTTGTGTATCCATGTAGCAAAGCAGAATTATTGTGCATGAAGGAACCTTGGCTTCTAAAATGAATACTAAAACCAAACATTTGAAAGCCGAAAAAAGTTTAACTGATAGTTTAATAGGTCTTTCATTTTAGAGTAGGAAACTAGAAACTAAAGGGTCCAAAGAACATGTCCAAGGTCTCAACGCTCACACAGATCAGAGCTGGAAGGAATGTTAGAGATTGTTTAACTCAGGATTCTCAAAGGTGGGGAGGAAAACTACAATTTTGGAGACAGATTTTTCAAAATTTTTACCATCACCTCCTCATTCGCAATTACTGCTGTAGCAAACCCCACTACCACTGAAGCATGTGTATTGGTATTTTAAAAAGGCGAATCCTCACTAACTTAGACCTCGGTCCTTTTGTTTTCCTGGAAAGGAAACTTATCCAGAGAGACTAATTTCAGGTCCAGCTGCAAGTTGAAGAGAGAATAAGAACTGGAGCCAGCCCACTGACCCACCCATTCGCCATCACAAACCTGTCTAATGGCCACTGAGGGCCTACAGCATGCCATACTCTGTTGCTGTACATGTGTGGGGACGGGGTTACAGACAATGAATGAGACAGGCATGGCAGATGATAATTTCCAAAGAGAGCCCTGCCACCACACATGCTCATTTACAGCATGACTTGACACTTCTCCACTGAGAGAAGGAATTTAAGTTCCTTCTCCATTAACCTTGGGCAGGTTCTGTAACTATGTTGACCAATGCACCTCGACAGTGGAAGTGACATGGCATGGCTTCTAAGGCTAAGTCGTAAAGGCAATATGACTTCTGCCTGGCCCTCTCTTTTGGGACTCTTGCTTTTGGAATCCAGCCACCATGTTCTGAGGAAGCCCAGGCCTTGTGTACGTGCTCGTCTGGCTGACAGTCCCCAACTGATAGCCAGCATCAACTGCCAGACCAAATGAATGGGTGTGCACTGATTCCAGCCCTAAGCTTTTCATTCTTGAGGCTGAGGCCTTGTCACTTGGGAGCATTCTCCAGGAGACAAACCCAGTCTCAATTTCTGGTCCACAGAGCTGGGAGTGGTAATAAATGAAGACTGTTGTTTTGAGTCACTATTTTGATGGTGATTAATCGTGCAGCAATAAACAGACAATACGTAAAGTCCTTGAGTTTATAGTTCTTGTTAAATTCCTCGGTTTTAATTTCTCCTCTTTTACCATTCCACATTCTTGTCTGTAGGTTATAGTTAAAGTGGAAGGGCTCTGCTTTTTAATTTTCCCTCTAAATTTGAAACATGACTTCCCTGTGTGACTTAAACTTTGTATTAGGAGATGATGTTAAATGACAACATCTTTTTGGGGCTTACAGCCATGCCCAGATTTGAGAAGCCCAGTATGCTTTGGAAACCCTACTCTTAATTTCACTTTTGGGAACCCCTTTGTCTAAAAAGAGCACTGCCATCTCCAGCTGGGGCGCTCGGCCTGCCTGCCTGTGGAAGACGTTTCACAGAACATCTGTACCGTGGCTGCATCGCAGACACAGCGTCCTAGGTTCTGCCAGTACTCCTCTACCTCCGAATCACCAAGTGACTGCATTTTGGATGTTCTCTATCCAGCCTTTCATGAAACTTCAGAGCTGAGATGCCACATGCATTGTTTCAAAGCTGGGGGACCGCAGTGATGCCATTTCAAGTTCTGAATGGCTCACGGGTGATGCTGACAACTCACCTAAGAAGATGACATCTGTTAGTGCTCCAAGGCCATACAGAATATCTTCTGTTTGGATTACAGTCTGGTGCCTTGTTGGCACACCTCTGTCATTCAGGGTATAATGGCCATTTTGAACTGATGTCAAAAAGTTATCTAATAATTATTCAACTAATAATTATTGTTATTACCATCAGGCTCTGGTGACTCACAGCAACCTCCAGGGTAAGGTTTCTCTACTGTAAATCACGTGAGCTCATGCTGATTTATGGGAGGGTTCATCGGTGATACTGATAATTTCTGCTTTGATGTAATACATTGGTGACTGTGATATACAGACTTGAGAGGTAGACAGCTGTGATAACAGGACCCATTCTAAAGACCGAGTATTGAGTCCTTAGCCCTGAGATGCAGGCTGGCCTGGGGCCTGATCTCAGAGTGCCTAGTTATGTGCAAAGATCTGGTTAAAAGCCAAGATGAAAATGGCTTGTCACCTCTGTCAATCCTGTTTTGTTTTGACAGAATTTTGAAGAGTACTATGGTTCTCCTTGGCAATCCTCAAAAACACAAACCATTTCAGGTTTGGTGGGGGCAAATTTTTCCCTAGAAAAACCTAAGTGCCCAAGGATTGTGAAGAGGCAAAAGGGAACTGAAAATACAAGAGTAGAATTTAACAGCATTTAAAACATTCCACCAGCAGATGGCAATAGAGGACTTTGGGAGCAATTCCGGCACCAGGGTTCTGAAATTCTGGGAGGTAGCTTAACAGCTATTGTATAAGTGATTTATGTATTTGGATTCTGTTCAATGTTATAAATGCATTACTGAATAAAACATTCACAGTGTATTTTCTTCTAGCAGCTGAGCTCCAATTCCAAGCTTCTGAGCCCCAATTCCCAAGGCTCAAAGGAGCCCCTGACATCAAATTGCTTTCCTCCCAGAATAGCTACTTCATACCCTAGAGAAAGAAATGCTTAGAGAGGTGAGACAGAGCTGATGTGACCGCATCAGAGAAATGGCTTATCCCAATGTGTAAGGAAAAGCACATGTCTGACAGCTGGATTCCTCAAGGCAAAGCTGTCCAGGGCTTCCCTGAGCTGCCTCTGCTGTTCATGGATTTCCTCCATCTCACTCTGCTTTGTTCAGCACTACTGCATTGAGTCTCTGGTGAGAGAGGGCTGGCTTCGGGCTTGGACAAGGAAAAGGAATGGCTTATTTGTAAGAAATATGTCAAGTATATTAAAAAAATTCTCATATATGGTTTTAAATCATGGTGGTTTTCTCCCTGTCCTTTCCAGAGACCCCAGCTGGGAAACCTCTTTAGCATCCCAAACACTGAGCTACAACTATCTGGAATCAGCAGGTGTGGGGTGCTTGCTCCCAAGGCTGCTGAGCCATTTCTGGCCAAGCCTCTGTAATCTCTTCCATGTGGTTCCTCAGCCAAGGCTCTGCCAGATTGACTGTGAGGCCTCTGAGATACGACACGCTGTGGTGCTCTGACGTGCCATAGTAAAAAGTATGAGTCACACTGCTAGCAAAAACCAAATGTGTGATTCGGCTCAATGGGGTGGCCCCCGGAGCAGGAACTACCCCTCATTGAGAATGTGTCTGAGTGGCAGAATGCCAATCACGAGGTTTCTACAGAAAGTACTGTGAGATAGGCAATCCCTGTGGTAAAGGCCAACCTACCAGTGCAAATACATAATATGTTAGAATTCTGGCTTTAGTCGCTAACATGTCATATTTGTTGAAGTCCGAGGTAAGCTTTTCCTGCTCCTCATATTTGCCTCCTCTTTTGTCTCTCTATTTGAACAAAGGAAAGGAAATGCATTTATAGTAAGTGGGGATAATGTTATTTTCATTTTGCAGGGGAAGAAAATGAGGTTTATAAAGATTAAGAAATGTGTTCTATTTCACATAGCTGATATATGATGGAGCTAGGACCAAAAGGGAGCCAGACCTAAAACCCCAGAGTCTGACACCAGAGCTGATGGTTCTCATCACTCCTTCTCTGTACTAGTTAGGGCCCTTCTGCCCACAAAGTAAAAAAAATAAAAGGATTCATCTAAAGGGAAAGCAATATGACCCTAGTCCTTAGGAGATGGTTGCCAAAGAGGAAAAAAGAATGAACATCTCATTTCTTCATTCCTCATGCATACTGATATGAACAGTATAGAACACCAGGAAGGCCACCAGTATGTCTTTAAAAAATACTCACTAAATGTGCTTTTATGTATATCCACAGCTTCATTACTAATGCTGTGTGTGTTGAATATGTATTTCTGGACCAGACTTATCTCCTGAGCCCTTTACCAGCATATTCAATCTTTAAATTCTCTCCAGAGTTTACCCATTCTTTCCCACTCCCATTGTCACTCCCTTCCCTCAGCCCTCAAATTACCTCTTGCTTGGATTAGATCTTCAACCCGGACATCTGCCTCCATTATCAACACTCTACAATTATTTCTTTTCATTACCACAATCCCTCTAGCTCATACATTTGATACCATCGCTTCACTGTGCAGTGTATTTACAACTGCCTGCCTCATTAGAATGGGAGCTGCTTGGGCACAGGGGGGTGTCCCATTGGCCCTTATACTGCTGCTAGCTTCATGGTATTTCAGGAGCATTTTACCCCAGTCAGCCCTCGTAAACTGTGAGTAACTGAATTGTACAAAGTGCTGAGGGGCCTCTTATTAACACCCTGTCCTAATGGAAATTAGATCTTATTGGGGTTGAAGAACAGGCCTGTGCATTATCCTACATTTCATATTACCTCTGATGTAGATATCTTTATCCTCGTTTGATATCACTGAGAAAATGCAGATAACTTAAACATAATAATTTATCTAAGGTTAGAGAGTTGGTAAAGGGAGAACCAGGATTCAAACCCAAGTGCTCACTTCACCAGTACCACCAAGCAATACCTGGAGTACTTGTTAAATGCAGGCTCCCGGGCCCCCGCACTGAACTCCCTGTGGCTGAGACCACTGGCCACCTAGTCCTGGCTGCCCCTTTTTGTCTCCTTCCTTCACAACAAAGCCTCAAGTGGGTGAGCCTCCTGTAAGCATCAGGGGAGCCCAGTCTCTCTCTAGTCCCCTCCTGCCAACCTTCATTGATCTAAGCCAGTGATTTTCAACAGGTGTGCTGCAAGAATTTTTATGTCCTTATTTAGTCAAGGACACTGATCTCTTTTCCCTTAGATTGTCAAATAAAAAAATGACAACAGCCAATACAATAGCTATCTGGTGTAAATTAATCAAAATTATACCAATTTTTTTGTTAGGCAAAAACAAAAAAAAAAAAACAGGGTCTGGCACAAATAATGCCCCTTTTTAATTACAAAATCATAAGCATGCAATTCTGTAGCTTAACAATATCACCTTAAAGCACACCATATGACATTTTAGGTGAAATATTTGAATAAAATCTATAAATTATTAAGCCCATGTTATTACCCTGCCAACCAAACTCAAGTAAGCGTTACTTCTGCTGGACCCTGTGTATTTTTTGGTGTGTTGCAGAATTTTATAATTACTTGAGATGAAAAAGGTTGAAAATCTCCGTTTAAGCCAATTGGGAAGGTATCAATCTACTTGACCAATGAACTATTTGCTCACAACCATATAACACACCTCCGGTCAACTTGACTAGACGGGAGTTTGGCTGGAGCCTTCCGAAAAAGTTTTCCTGGAGTTCTGGACAAGATGGAGGTGTAGGTAGACACCCTTTGCTTCTTCACACAAACAAAAGGAGGATAACAAACAATCTAAAATCAACAACCAAAAGCACCAGAAAATCAAATTCCATGGAACTCTGACAACCAAGGAATTAGAGAAAAAGCAACCAGAACAACCAAACCTGTAAGGCAGCAGACAGTGCAGGCCAACTCAGAAAAACTGTGGCAAAACTACATGGGCGGGGCTGACTGAAGGCGAAACTGAGACTCAGAGCTGACTGTGGACTACCATGGTTGCTGTGGCAGGCCAAACTCCCAGTCTCACACCAGAGTTCATTGAAAGGTGCACTAGAGCCAAGCAGGGGGGCTGCACTGTTCCCTCTCTAGCCCCTGCCCCACAGGCAGTGATGCAGGGCAGCAAGGAGGGTTGCCTTGCCTCGGGGGGAATATCTAAGGCCCCGCCCCCTTACAACCTATCAGCTGTGCCAAGACAAAGAAATATGGCCCAAATGAAAGAACAGAGCAAAACCTCAGAAAGACAGCTAAGAGAGCTACCCAAGCTATCTGATGGAGAGTTTAAAGCCCTGGTAATCAAAATGCTCACAGATCTGATTGAGCTTAGTTGAAAAATGAAAAAAGCAAATAAAAGATACCCAGATGAAATAAAGCAAAATATTCAGGGAACCAACAATAACAGGAAGGAAACCAGGACTCAAAGCAATGATTTGGAACAAAAGGGAAAAATACACATCCATCCAGAACAAAATGAAGAAACAAGAATTCGAAAAAAGTGAAGAGAGTCTTACAAGCCTCTGGGACAACCTGAAACGTTCCAATATCCAAGTTATAGGGGTGCCAGAAGGAGAAGAATGACAGCAAGAAATTGGAAACTTATTTGAACAAATAATGAAGGAAAACTTACCCAATCTGGCAAAGGAAACAGACTTCCAGGAAGTCCAGGAAGCCCAGACAGTCCCAAAGAAGTTGGACCCAAAGAGGAACACACCAAGGCACATTATCATTAAGTTACTCAAGACTAAATATAAAGAGAGAATCCTAAAAGAAGCAAGAGAAAAGGAGAGAATTACCTGCAAAGGAGTGCCCATTAGGCAATTAGCTGATTTCTCAAAAGAAACCTTATAGGCAAGAAGGGGCTGGAGAGAAGTATTTGAAGTCATGAAAGGCAAGGACCTGCATCCAAGATGACTATCTAGCAAAGCTATCAGTTAGAATGGAAGGGCAGATAAAGTGCTTCCCAGAAAAGGTCAAGTTAAAGGAGTTCATCATCACCAAGCTGTTAGTATAAGAATTGTTAAAGAGACTTACCTAAGAAAAAGAAGATAAAAAATATGAACAGTAAAATGACAAGAAACTCACAACTATCAACAACTGAACTTAAAAGAAAAGAATAACAATGAAAACAAAACCTATGTTAACCACTAGAAAGGGAACAGAATCAGAGAAATGGATATCACTCAGAGGGATTTCAATGGGGAGGGGGAAGAGGGGAATGGGAGGGGGAAAGGTATAGGGAAGAAGAAGCATAATTAGTAGGCATACGGTAGATGGAGAGAGATAAAAAATGGTATGGGAAATAGAGGACTCAAAGAACTTA
>PVKU01011306.1:0-44439 GCA_004027475.1 Anoura caudifer | reverse complement strand
TTTAAATTTTATTTTTAAAATTTTATTGATTTCAAGTACAGTTTGCATTTCCCCCCACCACTCCCCCCACCACAGCCATCCCCACCTCTCTCCCCTGATTCCACCCCCCTTGGTTTTGTCCATGTGTCCTTTATAGTTGTTCCTGAAAACCCTTCCCCTTTCCCCCCATTATCCCCTCCCACCTCCCCTCTGGTTACTGTCAGATTGTTCTTGATTGCAATGTCTCTGGTTATATTTTGCTTGCTTGTTTATTTTGTTGATTAGTTTCCATTTAAAGGTGAGGTCATATGGTATTTGTCTTTCACCACCTGGCTTATTTCACTTAGCATAATGCTCCATAGTTCCATCCATGCTGTCTCGAAGGGTAGGAGCTCCTTCTTTCTTTCTGCTGCATAGTATTCCATCATGTAAAGGTACCATAGTTTTTTGATCCACTCATTTACTGATGGGCACTTAGGTTGCTTCTAGCACTTGGCTATTGTAAATTATGCTGTTATGAACATTGGGGTTCATAGGTTCTTATGGATTGGTGTTTCAGGGTTCTTAGGATATAATCCCAGCAGTGGAATTGCTGGGTCAAAAGGCAGTTCCATTTTTAGTGTTTTTTTTAGGAAATTCCATACTGTTTTCCATAGTGGCTTTCTCATCTTCTGAATCTCAGCATGATGATCACCTCCTCAGGAAGGCCGTCCTTGATTCTCTTGCCCAAAGGACATTATTGTTTACTTCAGAATTCATTTTTTTCTTTACAGTACTGATCACTGTTTTTAATTATTTTATTTGTTGGTTTAATATGGCTCTGCCTTCACAACTGGACTGGCAACTCCTTAAATCAGGGACGGTGTTTCTCATGTTCACTCTTTTATCACTACTGATAGCAATGATCCTAGGCTGGCACATAGTAGATGCACAACTAACAGCCATTTATTGTAAATTAATCCACAAAGCACAAGGCCTAGGTTGTCAATGTGGTGTACAAATCTTCTTTCAGCATTATGTTACTCTGAATGTCCTCAATAATTAGATTTTACTGGGTTATTACTAAAGGAATAAAGACAACTTCACTTCTACAAACATTTGAAATATTTTTCCTAGTATTACTACTACCAATAATGAAAGCTGTTGAGTAGTAACTATTTTCCATGCTTTACATGCATTCCTTTATTTAATACCCTCAACAAACCTATAAGGAAGCACTTTTATTATCCAGCTTTCATATAAGGGCACAGAGAGTTGGTGAGGTTAATAACTTTGCCCATATCAGTTAGTAATAAAAGACAGCATGGAATTTGATCTCAAGCCTATTTGATATAAAACCCTACTCTTTCTATCTATAATAAATTAAAAACTCAGTGTTAAAGCTATTTAATAATATATGTCATACATACTTACACTGACACAGATGTAAATTGTCATTAGAAAAAAAAGGGGCATCTTCCTTTTTGTTTCATCATTCTCTCTCTTTCTCATACATACACACAAAGTATTTATTCATTTATTTATTTATTCATTCATAAATATGTGTTTATCATAGAGCATAGAATCTCACAGAGTGTGCTCTATAAGTGTGGTAATATCAATGAATGGCTCTGTGAGGGAGACCCTCAAAGCATCAGTGACAGAGAGCATTTTAATCATTAGGTGGGAGGAGAAGCCAAATCCTCATATGCACCTTTTCTTGCTGCTACTGGTAAGGGTCAACCCTGACTGTAACATAGTATGTGTAAAAAATGTTTTTGTTAGGTAATCACCCCTCCCAATAATATCCAGGTCAGTACTTGTCTCAGAATAGCCAAAATAATAAAAAGCATCATAGAAATGAGTTCTTTCTTTTCTTTCTTTCTCTCATTAATTAATTTATTCATTCATTAAAATTAAGTAAACTAAATTGAATGCTGACCCATTCACAGGTACTGAGAATAACATTAAGAAAACATTTTCTTGAAAATTAGGTTTTTATTGAACATATTATCAAAAGCCCTGTACCTTAAAATGTTATTTTTAATAGCATGATTGGATCATATGGCATATACACTTGCAATTTCATTTACTGAACTACATAAATTTTTGATAGGTTAACTTCTATTGTATCACTCATAAGATAAAAATGGAAATATTCACTAGCATTGGACTCTCAAAAATTTAATGAGAGTGCTTATGTCCTGGATTTCTTTGTATGGTATGTCATGGACATCATGCAATAGACTGTACTCTTGAAGGCAGTGGAAGTGTTTGCTGAATGGAATTTCTGTAAAGAGGGATTGATGCCATAGCAAGATTTCCACTGGAGGCCTATTTGAGACTGAAAATATTTGTCCTGTCTAATTAACCAAAGGATTGGGGATGAATATATATATTTTTGATACACACCTAATTCTACTAGGAGGCACCTATGTCATTTGGATTTATCTAAGCAAGCAAGATGAATGAAGATTTGACAAAGTATGTATGGTGAAATCAATCCAAATAGTCCATCAGATGTAAATTTCCTTTTACATAATTGTCTTTCTCTTTGCCTACATTATCAACAATATTGCATACTAAAAGAAACAGTTTGAAAACACCCAACTGTCCTATTGTTCAAGCTCTATAGTAATTGTTTCTATTCCAAAAGTGGGTTTTCAAACATTCTTACTAAAAATAAAATACAGTACAATCAAAAAACAAAATACACTATTTAAAAGTTATTCTCAATAACAATATCTAAGTGCATACACATTTTTAATTATTACAGAATGGTACATAATTCTTACAGAAATGGTACCATTGTTTATATAAAGCACAGGATAATGTGGCATGTGAGCTAACTATGAAATGATTATAATTTGGAAAGTTCAAAGCAATATCTTATATTTTTCCTGATAAGTAGTTTTTATTTTTTAAAGTTTTTTATTCTATTTTCCATTACCATTTAATCTCCTTCTACTTGCCTCCCCACTGCCATCACCACACTGTGTCCATGTCCATGAGCCCTTTTTTCTTTTTGCTCAATCCCTCCATGCCCTAACCTCCCCACCCCCATTAGCTGTCATCCTGCTTTCTATGAGTCTGTCTTTATTTTGCTTAGTTCGGTTTGTTCATTAGCTGAGATGCAGTTTCAAGCTAATACATTTTTTAAAATTTAGTTTATTTTGACCTATTATTTCCAAGAAAAAAAATCCAAATCCATTTTTGTTTGGGAGTTATTGTCATAAACTGGAAAATAAAATCTTTCCAAAGGTATAAACTAAAAAGCAAATTTAAGAAAAAGAATGCATACAGAATGGCAGTGAGTTACTGAATTTTAAAATACATTTGCCTTGCACAAAAAAGTGTTACGTATATTACTCAATTGTTTTGAACTTACTGCTTTTTACCTAACACCTTTTTTCCTGTTTATTTGTGTTTTCAAAACTAAATCAGACTCTTCTTTACACTTCAGTGATTGGACCACTTAAAATTGAAATATTTTTATGCACATGAATCAGAAGGCACAGTTATTGAAAAAAAATGTATTTTCCTAGACTGAAGCACTTGTTGGAAAAATGCTGGCAATTAGTGTTTTCCTTTGCTGTTAGATTCTATGACCCATATCACAGAAGAAGATACATGTTGTGTGCTCATTCACTTAACATTTGGAAGCACCTACTCTGGGCCAGGATTGGTGTTCTACCTAGGAATTTTATTTTGCTAATTCTTGCTTTAATCTATGCAGAAAGAAAACAACAAGAACAAAAGTTAGAGAGCTCTGGAAGTAGAGCTAAAATGAATTATTTGAGGACAAACATATTTCTAACTTCAGAAACTCTATCTTTCTTTTGAAATGTCCAAAGCAAATGGCATATTGATTTTTGCAGCATACCCTGCACTTTCCACTGATTGGTATCAGGGTTGTGAAGGCATCTGTTTAAGTGAGCTCAAAATTCTGCCCTACGTGTAAACAAAATCCAGTTTTAATCAAATTTAATGTGCTCTGGCTTATATGTGTCTTGTGAAAGTCAGAGTGGTCTATGACGACAGAATAGAAAGCATACATTACAGAACCCCTTGCCTTTCAGATCACTTGAAAGCAGAGAGCTTCAGAGGTATTATCAATATGTCCTTTTAAGTCACCTCTGAGGAAGCAACAGCAACACAGGGAATGAGATTTGCATTTTGGAGCTGGAGCCAACATCAGGTTACAGAGATATGAATTAAAGTGCATCTGTAGCTGAAGGACAATGAGATCCTGTGGCACGGGAGTTTATTTCTTACAGTTAAAAGAGCAAGGATTTCAGGTATTTACATCTCAAGTTCCCATCACAAAAGGCATCCAGCAAGCAAGAAAAATGCTGTTCACGTGCTGGTGAATCCTCCTTGTCCAAACCTGCGCTGGGCCCTACTCCAAACAAAACTGCCTAATGACATTCAAGCGGTATTATTCTGATTTGCTCGATTCAGATAGTGCTAAGGCAATGTGCAGATTTATTGACTATGCTTTAATGATAAATTTAACACTATGAGGGAAATGATTCTGTATAAGTACTTTCCATCCATTTATTTAAAAAGTAAGATATAAGGTCTGTCCAGAAGGTATCCAACCATGTGCTCTGAAAAATAGAGACATTTATTGAAAAAGAAACCAGATGCACCAAACAATGTACACAGGACAATCACACCTCAGTTTTCTTCAAAGTAGGCACCTTGGGACCTCACACAGTTCTCCCAATCACTGTCAGTTGCCCCATCATATTTTCCTGAATCTCACCGATGGTCTGAAATCTCTCCCTTTTCATAGGTGACTTTAGTTTTGGGAAAAGCCAGAAGCCACATGGCACCAAATCTGGGCTGCAGGGGGACTGAATCACCTGGGTGATTTGATGTTTCACCAAAAAGCTCTGCATGAGATGTGATGCATTAGGACCATGGTTATGATGAAACTGCCAATCACCAGTTGCCCAATAGCTGTGGCCTTCTGAAACATCTGAATAGTTTCTATGGAGGAATGTTCAAGCTTAAGGCAAAATTTGATGCAGACCCATTGCTCCACTCACTCACACATTTTGAATGTAACATCCACACAGTACACATGCTCACTCAATGGCATCTGCTGCCCCCACTTACTGGTACACTGAAGTTGTCAATATTCACACATGCACATTCCAGTCCACTGTCATTGGCTGCCAGGTTACATCAGTGTTGCACAGACTGTTCTCATTATATTAACAATGGCTGGAGTTTTTCCACACAGGCCTCATATTGTGTTTAGTATACATCTTATAAACTTCCTCTAGAATTTTTACCAACAAAAATATCTATTGCCATGGACAGGAAAACAGCCAAATATTTTCCAACAGGATTACATAGGGGAGATCTGTGAAAAGAATAGTAAATATTCACGTAAGGGAAAGGAATTTTGGAAATAGTTCAAGAGTGTTGGAACTATTGCATAGAAATGGGGCAAAAATAAATGTTATATATTTTTAATGTAACCCAAGGCAATACACATGTATTCACATTGGTCTAAGCTTTCTTACCTATTATATTTGGATGATAACTGCTCAACAATTGTCATGAGAATCAATTTGTTAATGCATAATTATTTTATGATGATGTTTCCTATTATCCAAACAAAATTTTAAGTACTTACATTTAGTTTTTGTTTTTATTAATCACTAGGCTAACCCTATGTCCTCATGGTTACATGAGAGGATGGGTTCCCATAATACCTCCCTTTCCTTAGAAACAGCTAACTAGACACTTGGTACTTGTGAAGGAGCAGGGTAGATACCAAGTAGTCTGCTGTAACATCACTTCAGCTCACAGCTAACAATCTGGCATGATAATCATTTAGTTGGGGCAAAAAATTAAAGTGGAAAAGAGCATTGCTTCTTCTTCCCATTATCAAGGGGAATATAACAACTGTATCTTTATAAATCTGTTAACTGAAGGATTCTACTACCTTTTAATTAAGTAATAGCTTATTGTATTCTGCTTCCACTTTTCCATACACATAGATTAATATCAGGATGCTCTTAATATGCCATAACACACATGCAAATGCATACACATTGTGCACATCCACACAAACATACATATGCCCATCAAGGCTAAATTAAGGTTTTTTACATCATGATATTTATATTAATTTTTCCATATTTTGATTTGTGTTTCCATTTACCCCATTGGATTGTAAGCTTGACCAAGGGTATTGGGGAGGTCTGGATTTGTGTGCTCATTTCTATAAAACCATTATAGATATAGATATAAAGATAAATAAATAACATAGATTATATATAGAGATAATAGACATAGAGATATAGATTATATGTTATACATATACTATATAGTTATACATATCATATAAAGTATGTATATACTATATATCCACTTCCATATATATTTATACACATAGATACACACACATATATGTATAGATATATATCTCCTCATTTAACACAATTGGCTTCTTTTATTATTACTCTCTCTATTAATGCCCACTTGCTTATCTAATGTTTAGGACCTTCGGAACAGAGATAATGCTTTTTTCAATGATCTAATCCCAGAGTCTAGCAGAGTATCTATTTATATAGAGTATATACATAATAAACCTTTCTATGCCTCTATCCTTTATTTTGAATCATTACATAATAATTGATTATTTGCAGAGAGGTCTGCATGCACAATGAGAACAGAGTGAGCACCTTTACCAGACTAGGCTTTCAGCACTGAGCTTGAGGTATGGGATGCAGTGCTGGATCCATAGCAGCCAAATGCCTTGAAATTCTTACTTCAAAGAAGCTATCACCTGCTTCGTCTCTCTGCCTGATCAAAAAACTGTTGCAAATTCTGGACTTCAGATCCCCTTGGCTTTCATTTAAAGGTAAAATAAAGCACTTTGTTCACTTTTTTCTAGTGTGATTTTCCTTTTTAAAATGAAGACACAGAGACATTTATTTTTTCAAGGCACAATTACTGATAAATTTTCCCAATGAGAACAAATGGACTAACGGGATCATGACCATGTGGTCTTCTTCCCTCCACATCCCCCTGTCCTCAAGCCCACTCCCATCCACTGGCTACAGATACATGGACTAAGCAGATGGAGGGAAAGGTCTGATCAATCACAGAACAAATGATACATATTAAATGGAAAAAAGTGCTAATTTTCTAATGAGAAGTATATGATTATGACTATTATAAATGGTATCAGAAAATGCTAAGCTCCATGGTTCCTAACTAGTCATAAATTTCCTAGAATAAAGAAAGATCCAATTTAATACTTCATGACCGAAAGTTCTGAGGATCTACGTATCTCAGTGGGACAGACTTGGTAATGTATTAGACCAGGTTTGCCTGTATAAATTTATTTTGACCCTATATAAGAAATTCTTCCAGTTGATAGACATTGGGAAATGAATGGGAAATGAGGAGGCAATAGGCTCTTCCACCAGAGGCATGGTATCCATGACTAAAACATCAGGCAGCTTTCATAAATTAAAAAAATCTCAGTTATGACTTTTAAGAGTAAAGAGGTTAGAACTCTTAACTCTGCTTAATACAGTTCTTAGATCAATCACTCCAGTTGTAATGAATTACATCTAGTATTTCCAAGTCTATGCTCAAGCTGACTCTCTTTACTCTATAGTGACTGGTGTTCAGGTCCAGGGGAAAATTCTAAATTCTTTAGTACTTGTCTACACACTGGGCTTCCTCACCATTGGTTTACATGTGCTCCTTCCTGGGACATCATTTCTTGCCATGAGTCTAAAACTCATCCCTTCTACTTATACATGATATTTAGAGACAAAAGTTAGGACTAAATATACACCGATTCTATGAAGACAGAATTCTAAGGCTTGCTTTTTGTTGTTGTTCTACTCTTTAACAGTCTTGATTACAAAGAGTTTATTCTCTCTAAAGTAGAACAATCCATGTTTATATTCCACACTTGACAATGCTAGGACAAGTACGCCTGGATTTGCCCTATTCTCTAGAGATAAAAAATGACAAGACAATTTATTTGCTTTCAAAGGGCTCAGGTTTCATCAAACTTCCCTGAATTCTTAAAATGGATTCCAGGGTTTCCAAGGTCTGATCTAAGCATAGATATTCGGGAAGGACAAAAGCATGCGACAGGCAGTTCTGATCTCATTCACATTTAAAGACAGGAAGAATGTCAACCAATTCATTAAGAAAAAAATCACCATGCATTTATTTCAGATATTGTAGCTCTTTTCTTTCATTTGCTTTTTCTTTTTTCAAGTTTGTCTTTTTGTGTACAGACTAGCAAGAAGTACTGCTTAAGAAATGACAGGACAAGAAGTTGGACAACTTTTTGCTTGTCATTAGGGAGTTCTTTTCTTTGGGAGTTTAGAAAGAGGCCTAGGATAGCAAAGAATAAGGTGAATATGGAGGACTCTCCAAAAAGGAGTAAAAGAATGCAAGATAACTGCCTAGGGGAGAAATGTGGCCTCTGACATGACAACTTGTTCATAAACAGGATACCTGCTAAGCATAATTGCTAGGAATAAACAAAAATGAATACTTAAACTCATTATTACCTCTGAGAGTGGTTAAGTTTTCTCTGATGCTAGATGCTTACACATGTGTTATGTCATTTAATCCTTATAATGACCATATGACAAAAACAATATTATTTATCCTCATTAATACAGATGGAGAAATTGAGATTTGTTTTGGTAATTAGCTATTTGGAATTTACCTTCATCTGATTCCAAAGTCTATGTTCTTTTTACCATTTTGGTGACTTGGAACCTACTCCCTGGTATCCTGAAAAATAAGCCAGACATTCAGTACATTCTGCAGAGGCCCAGAAAACCCAACTCTTACCCCATTTACTCACATATTCCATGGAATGATGAGGCGTGACTGTTACTGCCTAGTGAGTTAGCTTAAACTTGGTAACTGTCCTCAGAGAGGAGACTGGAGGTTTTCCTCTAAGCCACACTATCATGTCAACATTAGGGCTTCAATATTTGCTGATCTACGCAGTTAATTCAGAGCCACAAAAAGTTGTCCTTGTGAAAGGAAGTGGTCACATAAAATTTGAAAATGGAAGGTTGGGATTTTTAATGAAAACTTTCTTTCAGCTCAGTGTACACCTTAGGATGATTCGTTCTCATTGGGAACCAGGGATATAGATAATCTTCCCTTTCCATTGGCATTAGTCTGAGATCCACCTACAAAAAGCTATCACCCCGGTTTCCTCAGGCTGTGACAGAGGAGCTTTTTAAGGGTGACTGCAATCTCTTAAGTCCTTCGGTGCAGCTAGCAGGCAAGCCTGGGTAGGATATTTGGAGGCTTCTGTGCATATGCAAGCTGCTTCCAAGGGCCTATGAGACAGCAAGGCCAAGGCTTCAAGCTCCAAGAACTGAAAGGAAGTTTCATATTTTGGACCAGCATATTAGATGAAAAATGATAGGTAGCCCCTCCTTTTTTTCTATTGTTCCCACGAAACTATGATGCTGAAGTTGCCAGAGAGAGACAACTTTGCATTCTACACCATCCTCTGTGTATTGTTACAGGGGTGATTGAATGGCCTCCTTATCCTTCCTGGTATCAGCCTATTCAAAAGAACCATGGAGACTAAAATTTGCTGTCTAGAATTTGCAATTTGGCTAACCTGGGATGCTCTCACAGGGATCATCTGGTAAAAATACATCATTATGCAACACATGGGTGTCTGTATTCACCACTCTAATTCAAGATAGTACTGGAAGTTAGGTACAACAATCAGAAAAGAAAAATAAATAAAAGGCATCCAAATTGGAAAGGGAATCATAAAACTGTCATTACTTTTAGATGACATGATGTTGTATATAGAGAACCCTAAAAACTATACCAAAAATATTAGAACTAAGAAGTAAATTCAGTAATAAAGCAGGAGACAAAATTAATATTCATAAATTGGTGGCATTTCTATACACCAATAATAAACTATCAGAAAGAGAAACTAAGAAAACAATCCCATTTGTTTTCTGAGTTTCCATGGAAGGAAATAAAATAAGGTACCTAAGGAATAAATTTAACCAAGGAGGTAAAAGACCTGTACTTGGAAAACTATAAGATATTGAAGAAGATACAAATAAGTGGAAGCATATACCGTGCTCATGGATACAAAGAATTCACATTACTAAAATGTCCATGCTACACAAAGCAATCTAGAGAGGTGAAAATTATCTTTACTGGACGTCTAATAAACTGCCAGCCACATACAGATTCCACTGGAGTATTATGTCTGATAGCTCCTCTACCAATTTGAATCTAGTGATTCTAATGAAGTTGCAAAATAAAGTTAAAGATATATTAATTCTCTTTCTGGTGACTTTATTAAGCAAATCATCTAAGAAAAGGAAAACAAATTTATTATTTTCTAAATAAGGAATATAGAAACACAGAAGAGAAAAAGCATCTTGTATAATGGCTCTGGGCAGGAAAGAGGGGTAAAATTGCAAATGAAAAGTAGATTTGTAGAAACAATGAGAAAGAATGAGTCTTGGTTATGGGAGAAAATTGGAAACCATAGAGAAGGGGAACACAGATAACTAATTGTTCTGGATGATGGT
The DNA here is from genome assembly GCA_004027475.1 of Anoura caudifer. NCBI lineage: Eukaryota > Metazoa > Chordata > Mammalia > Chiroptera > Phyllostomidae > Anoura > Anoura caudifer. Next base: position 33,892 of record PVKU01011306.1, on the reverse strand, counting down.
CTTGCATGAAGAATTTTTATGAGTGGGATCCAGTGTCGTGTTTCTCAGTCTGGGCTGGATGGCTTTCAAAGGCAACATCTACTAGAGCTGGCAGCTACATCTGCTACTCACAAGAGGACGTTTGATAGACGTTTGAATGGAATGGTACGAACCGTTGCTATCTGTGTGACTTGATCAGGTAGACTGATGGTTACATGGAGTAGCCAGGATCTTACTCATCCTCATCCACATCTCTGGTAGTAGTTTAAAGAAAATCTATTTCATTCCATTGTATAGAATGATTTCCTTGGTTCATTTTTGTCTCAAGTACATAAGTAGGTAAAAATGAACAGAACCAAAACATTATTTTAGTGTGAGGTTTGTATCACTTTATATAACCAGCTCCAGCAAACCAATCCTGAGAGCCTGATTAAGGCAACAGGGTCTTTGGGTCAGGATTCTACAGGCTACTGTTGATAATTAAATGCCACAACATAATAACTAAGCTTTCTCTTTGCTGCTCCAGAAACAATCACACAGTACACATCTTCCCTTAAATAATATTGATTGAATAGAAAGCATTCATATAAAATGCTTTTAAAATAGTATATCAATTTAAAGTAAAAATAAAATAAATTTGCTAGGCTTCTTCATATGTATGCCACTGATTGACTGCTGCCTTCACCTCTAAAGATAAATTACTATTGGCCTTACCCCCCAGCAGGAGCTGTTCACTCTTGTATAGGAGCCATGCTTAAATTTACACCTGCCACTATTGATGACCACTGACAAATAAATTGCTCCTACTAGGTTGGTATCTTATCAGAGAAGGAGGCACAGGGTTTCCTTCATCATCTAATCAATCTCTAGAGGCAGCTTTCAGAGTCTCTTGGCTTTTTATCAGTAAACAAACATTTCTTCTGCTTGTACTGCATGCCCCCCCCCCACCATCAGCACCCCTTCCACCACCATCACCCCCCGCCCAGTGAGGCTGCCTCAGGTCACCTGGTATAGGCTAACATGCCCAGACAAGCATCACAGACTTCTGACTCATCTCTTATTATATCATAGTGATGGATGAACAAATAAAGTGGATTTATAGTCAGCAATACTGGGCTGCCTTTCTTTGACCCTATGATTTATGCATCCCTCTTCCTGTATATTTATAAACAATTAGCAAAAAGCAGGATTATTAGAATCATTGTTTCTTTACCCATGACACTCTCCTAGTGCTGTCACATATCTAGAATTATCTTTAACTCTCATTTATTTGTTCAGTTAGCAAACAGTTTTGCTCAAAAGCTGAAGAGGCAATCTTTGTGATCAAGGGGCTTTTAATAAAGCAGGAGAAAATATTAAAGGAAAGTTGCATGATGGGTACAAAGTGCTGCAGAAATTTACAAGAAAGCAATCATATGACATTTGAACTGAAAACAATCTAGGAAGTGCCACTTTCAAAAATAGACTTTCACTACAGATGCTTATCTCTTTAGCTTTCAAAAGACACAGAGAGACCCAAAGCATGGGACACAGGTCTTACCATATCAAGGGGAGCTTTTCAACAAATATTTGACAGGCATGAGCCTTCACAGTTTGTATGTGTTTCATTACCTTTATTTTAATTATTTTCCATTACTTTTTAAATAAAATTTATAGAAGAGACATTTTTCCATCTATCACTTTTACCACCTGCCATCTGCCTGGTACATGTCAGTGTCCCTCTGGGCTTTGTCCTTGGCCCTTTGTTATTTGCATCCTTACCAAGGAAGCTTTATAGTCACCCAAGGCCTCTTTTAGGAACCTCATTCTTGGGACATTTTATCACAAACCCTACATACTAGTGACCAGAAAACAGGGTAGCTTATAGCAATATAAGCAAATTTCTATGCCTGTGCCTGAACCTGAAACTTTACTCATGATTCCACACCATCAGTTGCCCTGAGTGAGGACTCATCACTTGTGAAAACAGTTTTGATCTTTGAGGGTCCACAGAGCTGTACTGTGTGGTTAAGAATGCGGGGTCCAAGCCAGAATGGGTTCAAATCCAGACTCTATGACTTAAAATTGAGTAACCTTGGAAAACATATTTAACTATCTGTATTTCATTTTCCCCGTACATAAAATGAAAATAATGAGAATTTGGACCTCATAGGAATGTTCTAAGGATTAGGTCTGAACAATAGTTAGTACTTGATTAGAATTCAGTAATATTTAACACAAATGAAAACGTACTTCCGAAAAGCCTCTCTGATAAACTTATTAGCTGTAATTGTTCTGCTTTGGCAATCCCCTAGCAAATTAATCCAATCTCTGTAATCCATTGACAACATTGTGTTCCCTCCTGTCTGCATCTTTATTGTCATAAACTCTCAGCTGTGAATTCAGGAAGGCAAAGGCTGTCATATTCATTTTTTAGTTCTCGTACTGAATGTGACTGGACTTAGCTGCTTTCAATGAATGTGTGTTGATTTGAAAAAAGGAGACTGAGGTACAAGTGAAAAATAAATGAAGCACAATTAAATATGCAGATAAACAAGACGATATGAATGAGAACATTTCTGAATTCAACATCAGTGTTATCTAGTTGGCTGACTTTTTTTCTTTTAACAAATGTATTTAATATTTTGGTGGGGACTTGACCTATCATCTTAGCACAGGTAGCTTAATGAACTGTTAGGGGAGAAGCTGTCCAATCCCCTATTAAGCAGTGTATTGTCTTAATGAATTTAATTACCATGCAAATTACTATGAGCTCATATGCCCAAGGCCTAAACCATATCAGATGGTGGTCCTAAAAGAAATTCAGTAAGTTGAGTCTCTCTTTGTACTGTTTCTTTGAAAAAGGGAGGGGAAAAAAGATAGTCAATGTAACAAGAATCAAGTGCTACAATTCTTCATGAATTTTGGCTAAATTAGTAAAATCACAGAAACTGGCAAAAATTGTAGTAGACTATAGAGAGTTCATTTTTAGCAAATCATTAAAAAGTTTTTATTAATATTTTGTTCTACTTCCTCTAAAAACTTGATGCAAATGACTAAATGTCCAAGTCTTGTTTTTTACAGGACTTGCATGATTGGAAAAAGGCATACAAATACAAGATCTATATTCTAGGTCAACTTACTAGATATGTGGTCTTAGGCAAATTACCTAACATCTTGGAGTTTCAAATTTCTCCTTTGTAATAAAGATTGATACTAGTAATGAGGTTAAGATGTGAAGTAAACAATTTTAAGTTTTTAAAAAATTCATAGAACCATAGGTATTATAATATACATACATTTGATACATACTTTTTAAGAAACAGAAAATACATTCATGTTCTTGGCTTCCATACTTACATGGACTTTGAGTCTATTTAGAACATTTTCAACCAATTTTAAGTGTCATCCAGCCCTGGCTGGTGTGGCTCAGTGGATTGAGCCCCAGCTTACAGACCAAAAGGTTGATGGTTGATTCCCGTCAGGGCACATGCTTGGGTTGCAGGCCAGGTCCCCCATTGTGGGTGCATGAGAGGCAACCACACATTGATGTTTCTCTCCCTCTCTTTCTCTCTACTTTACCCTCTGTCTAAAAATAAATAAATGAAATCTAAAAAAAAAAATGAAGTGTCACCCAACTAATCACATCACTCCTCACCCTGAATATCAGTTATCTTACACATAGCCTGACACAGAACAGTATATCTTGTAGGTGCTAAATAAATATTTAAGGGTGAGAGTGAAATCTCATTACTACACTTGTTTGAACATCCTTCCAAATACTGACCAAATTACAATGCAATGGGTACGACCATCTGTTAACTAGTAAATAAATGACCTAGTGGATTTAAATTTTACATGGTGTTTAATCTATGTAACCAAGAATGAACTTGGAGAAAAAATACAGAATTCAAATTAGATTTTAAGATTTTTTTCAGTAAAATATTTACTAAAATGTTCCTAGGCTCAGTCATATTTTACGGATTATACCCCCAAAGAGACATGGTCCTATAGCAGGTTTCAAAATTTCTTGACCGCAACCCTCAGCAAGAAATTCATTACATCATGACTCATTACCTCCACACAAATAAAAAAATATATATTGTATTTTACTATGTGTAGTGAATTCTGATAACAGAGCATGGGACAAAAGTAGGTTTACAGTTATGGGTACATGAAACACAGAGTTTGTTCTTGTATTATTATTTATTAATTATTGCATTATTTTCCATACTAAAGACTATAAACCTACTTTTGCCACACCCTGTATTCATCCTATCCTACCTGTTATGTTCTATTTCTATTTTTAAAGTAAAATAAAAAATAGTACTCTTTACAATGATGGGTTATGACCCATTATTTGAAAAACACTATGCTATGAACCCAGCACTGCACAAGTACACAACTGTTTTTATAATTTATGTGCTTATTTGGAGAGATGAGGAAATCAGAATTAGATACTGTGAAACACCTCCTTCATGGCATGAATGAGGGTTGTAAGCAGTAAAATGGTTCTTTGCAGATTACAAACTCAGTATGAACTGTGAGTTTCACTAAAGAGGGTAGTTTTTTAAAAAATTGTTGTTCAATTTTCTGCCTTTTGTTGTACAGTTTTCTGCCTTCTCCCCTCACCCCAGCCCAACACCACAGCCCTTCCCACCTCCCTCCCCTGTTTCCACACCTCCCCCACTTGTTATTATCCAGAGGGGAGTTTTTGCTGTGTTTTGTTTCAACAGTTGTGTGCAGGGTCAGAGGGCTGATGATGTGTTTGGTTTTCTCCTTTGCTTCTGCAATGATAGAAAAACAGGCTTATGCATGTTACCCAGTTATGTTAATATGGTGATTCAGTAACAGCCCAGTGACTTGATTCCATGGAATATATTAAACTCTTCTATTTTGTTGGGACAAATGGGTGAAACTTAAAACTTAAAGGTAGTTAAATATGTCCTCATCTTTTTTTAATTAAAGGAGAACCATTTTTTGTTGTTGTTTTGTTTTGTTTTTTAATCTGAAGGCATGCAACTGAGGAATGCACAGTCTTGTGACCTGGTAGGACTGGTGTGTTTCTCAATGCGCTGTATTCAGGCACTACCTAAAAAAAAATGATTTACAAGAGCTCTAATGGAGAAGGTTCTGGCACTGAATAAGAGAGTAGATGAAACATCCAAGCCTGTGCTGATTCCAGTTCTGTAGCTACTAGTCACATGTCACTATCAAGCAGTTGAAATGTGGCTAGTGTGACTGAGGAACTGACCTTTCAGGTTTTATTTTAATTAATATAAATTTAAATAGCAACATATGATTTGTGGTTAACATACTAGACTACACAGATCTAGAGGAAGCAACGCGTTATCTAATAAAATAATTATGACAATTGATAATACATTTTATTATCATAATTCATAACATACCTGAAATAAGAAAATATGATCAGGAGTCCATGAAAAGTGACAAATACAGACTCAGTATGTTAAACATAGGACAGTTTTTTGACTATGAACAAACTTACTCCCAGCTCCGAAGTTCAGTTTTTACGCCTCTCTGATGACGAATAGGTTTCTTCCAATTTTGCTGCAGACTGCTGACCTCACTGACTCTTATTAGTGCTTTTCAAAAAGTCAAGCTCCAAATTTCAGCTGATGCTTGCAGATCAAATTTAAGATACTGACAAGAAAATTCTGCTAGTTCCTCAAAAATGGGGCTGTTTTTCCTTTTGTATTGATTCAAGAAATTAAGACAGGGAATATTTTTGTAAAGTGGGTTATGAAATAACTGAATGATTAAACTCTTCTTATAGGTTCATTTAATCTTAAAAACAATATATGCATAAAACTCTGAAAAATACAATGATCTTAAATTTATTTGTCATAAGAAAAACACGGTAAAACAATTATCCTTTTAATAATACTTTAGTTGCATTTGATTCCCTCTATATTCAAATAAGCTCTTGATCATATGATGTTTCTATTGACTTAAAAGGACAACCCACACCAAGTACAAAAAGCAATTTGTGGCATGCCCAGCAAAGAGGTGAATGGACAAAGATAAACTGCTTAAAAACAAAATCTAGGCATGTAAAAGAAGGCTGAACAAGTACAGCCAATCAAATTGAACTAAAGAATTGCTCTGTTCTTTAAAAAAAAAAAAACAAAACAGTATTTTATTTTTTTAATATTTTATTTCTTTATTTTTAGAGAGAGGGGAAAGGAAGGAGAAAGAGAGGGAGAGAAACATCAATATGTGGTTGCCTCTCACATGGCCCCCATTGGGGACTTAGCCTGCAACCCAGGCATGTGCCCTGACTGGGAATCGAACCGTGACCCTTTGTTTCACAGCCCGTGCTCAATCCACTGAGCCATACCAGCCAGGGCCTGCTCTGTTCTTAATATTCAAAGGGAGCAGTAGAAACCCTTAGAAGACAACCAATAAGGGTATTTCAGAACCTCTTTTTTGTATGTCAACAAATCTCTAATCAGAAAATTTGACTTTGCATGTCTGAACCCCAGGCTAGAGACTCCCTGTGGGATCGATCCATTTCAGGCACTTTTCTGGGAAGTGAAAAGCTATGCCTAGATGGGTTAGCCTTGGGATTTGAGCAGTCCAGGGAGAAGGCTGCAGGGGAGTGGAGTTTGAGGAAATTCCAAGAATTTTGGATTTTATATATGTGGGCATGTTCAACCTACAGGTAAGTTGTGCCAAATTCACTGAGGACTAGAAAATGTGGTTGACTTCTGAAAATGAAACTAGTTCATGTGGAGGTAATATACATGCACTGGCCACCTCTAGCAAAGAACCAGGTCATGTTATTTATAAACAAGTGAACAAAAAGGTGAACTAGAGAAAGAAATGCAGCAATTTGACTGAAATTTAATAAGCTGGACTCTAGACAATTATTGGGCACCTTTTCCAGAGAAAAGCTGAACAAAGCAAGAAAGATTAGTTTGGACTGTAGAAAAGGGAAATCAAGGAGTAAGATGTTGCTAGAATACCTAACACTGCCAGAGAGATAGTCTGTGGCTCTGGAACTTGTCCAATTTCCATTATTTACATTATAGCACAGGGTTTAAAAACTGGAGTCTGCCACCATATTACCTAGGTTCTAATTCATACTATTATTTTTTAACCTTGGGCAACTTACTCATATCTCTGTGACTCAGTTTCATCCTCTGTAAATGAGGTTTTAATTTTAATTAATTGCTGGAAGATACTTGAGTTAATATACATCAAGCATTTGGGACAGTGTGTAGCCCATAATTAGCTCTCAATAAATAGTTATAATTATCACCTTGAAGGTGTATATATGGTTTATGTCAATATGTGTGTGACTCATGCAGCTAATTATCCCTGTTTTGATTTCATGGGAACTAAGCCACTTATGGTCCCAGTCAGAGGACTGGCCTATAAGGAGGGATGCACTAGGCAGGCTAAATTTACTCTTCTGATCCTTGTAAAGCTTTTAATGTATAACTTTGCATTTCAGCTGACAGTCCTTTTTAAGTTTTAATATTGTTAGTCAGCTTTGTAAATCCAACCCACCCTGGACACTGATAAGATTGACATTTGGACCATGGAGGCTGAAAGCTACACTCAGAACCTTGATACTTTGACTGAAGACATGTGACTTGTAAGGTCTACTGGAAAACAGCTAAAAAGCTGTCTCCTGAAAACTACCATCTATCTCTTTTCAAATGTCAGTAATTGACAAGCAAGAGCTTCCTAGATGCCAGGTGTTTTAGAATTCCTCAAAGGAAAAAAAAAGTAAAATTAAAAAGAAATATAATATCTTAGAGATAGACTTGCAGGACAAGTTTCTTCTGAACAAGTTATATTATTAATCACTAAGAATTGCCCTGTCTTGTTTAATACCAAGACCTGAATGAATGTACAAAGGTTTTGGTGATTTTTAGTCCAATCATATAAAATTCCTGCTTCCAGTAAACCTGTAAGTATACTTCATTAGTATTTGCTTTTCACTGTTAAAGGGCCATCAGACTGCATTTCTAGTGAGTAGTATTTCCTCTCATCTCTATCTATGAACAGAGAATGTAATAATGTATATTCCTAGAGCGTAGTCTAGAAATCTGTGATGTAGATTTTTTTAATAAAGATAGAATCATTGATATATTTCTATTGTAGATTTAGAGTTAGTCATTTTGCCATGTTCAGAAAAAAAGAAACACATTTTGATATATCCTCCCCTATGAAATATAATTGAAAAAATTCCAGGGTCTCAAATGTAATTTTTAAGATTGCTCTGGGCTTTATGCTACCAGCCCATATAACTCTCTCTCAGTTGCAATTTTTGTTTCTAAGATTTCCTGGAGATGGGTCGATATTGGTCCAGCTCTCAGAGGATTTTGAGCCAAGGACTAAAGTGTGGCCCCTAAGTATCAGGTGTTCTGTTTATGTTGCCTCTGTTTACGTGGGAGTTTCTTTTTTTTAATAACTCAAGTCCAGTTATAAGGGAGTAGAATCAAGTCTGTGAGATACGACGAGGCTGCCAAAGAGACATTCCACAGATTCCATGACTGAGGAGACAAGAGCAGCTGCCACTCTGGCAAAGAGGTGAAACTTGCCAACCTTCTGCCCGGAGGTGCCACACCAGTGTTCTGAACGGTAAGCTGAGCTTACTGCCTCTCCTGTGACTATGCCAGTCACATTCGAGAACATCTGCCACGGCCTTAATGAGAGAGCCTATGGGAACGGAATGAGTACCCTCTGCACCTGCGCAGCTTTACCAGACAGCTGTTTCCCTCCTCAACCTTCTTTCTCAGTCCTCCCCCTCAGGTGTGCTTAGTGCCCATCTTCCCCATAAGATACAGCCCAGCTCTCATATTGGTTCTGTACTTTTGTGAGGATTTCATTTATTTCTATTTACATAAAGGCAGTGGAGATAAACGGCATAACTTCTTTCAGATTGCTCAAGCAGCACCATTTACTTTACAAAAAAGGTTGAGTGTTGGAGACAGAATGTCAATCAGTAGAATCTATGGTCTAAGACACAGGTGGCAAACACAAGGCCCGAGGGCCGAATCCCGCCCTTCACCTTGTTTTATCCAGCCTTGTTTCAACCCAGAGGCAGCGCTGAGCTCTCACTTAACTATTAAGGGTAGTTACATTCATATAGTCCTTAAGTTACATTCGGCCCTTTGAAGGCAACTGCGAGGCTGATGTGTCCCCCGGTGAAAATTAGCTTGACACCCCTGGTCTAAGAGATGAGGACAAGGAAGAAGAAAATAAGAAGAGTTGCTTCCTTTTCCTTGCTAACCACTCTCAAACATGAGTACAGCAATTCACTAAGCCGTGCATGGTATACACTTCACAGTTTCCCTATGTATAGAATTGCTTTGGTCAAAGCATTTTCTGATTGAGAAAGCAGCCTGGTGGAATGACTGAAAAAGAAAACAGACACGCAGAACAAACCCAGTACTCCTTAAGAAAACTACTTTAAAAGTTTTCAAAATTTTGATTACATCATTTTATATATATTTTATTGATTATGCTATTACAGTTGTCCCATTTTTTCTTCCCTTTATTCCTCTCTGCCCTGTATCCCCCCTCCAACCAGCATTCCTTCCTCCCTTAGTTCAAGTCCATGGGTTGTACATATAAATTCTTTGACTTCATTTCCCATACTTTTTAACCTCCCCCTGTCTACTTCCTACCTACCATTTATGCTTCCTATTCCCTATACCTTTCCCCCATTCTCCCTCCTCCCCTTCCCACTGATAACCCTCCATTTCTGTGAATCTGTTCATGTTCTTGTTGTTTGCTTGTTTTTGTTGTTGTTTTTAGATACAGTTACTGATAGGTGTGAATTTGTTGTTATTTTACTGTTCATATTTTGATCATCTTTTTTGTAGATAAGTCCCTTTAGCATTTCATATAATAATGGCTTGGTGATGATGAACTCCTTTAACGTGACCTTATCTGGGAAGCACTTCATCTGCCCTTTCATTCTAAATGATAGCTTTGCTGGATAGAGCAATCTTGGATGTGGATCCTTGCCTTTCATCACTCGGAATACTTCTTTCCAGCCCCTTCTTGCCTGCAAGGTTTCTTTTCAGAAATCATCTGATAGTCTTATGGGAACTGCTTTGTAGGTGACTGTCTCCTTTTCTCTTGCTGCTTTTGAGATTCTCTCCTTCTCTTTCATCTTGGGTAATGTAATTAGGATGTGCTTTGGTGTGTTCCTCTTTGGGTCCAACTTTTTTGGGACTCTTTGAGGTTCCTGAACTTTCTGGAAGTCTATTTTCTTTGCCAGATTAGGGAAATTCTCCTTTAGTATTTTTTCAAAAAAGTTTTCCTTTTCTTGCTCTTCCTCTTCTCCTTCAGCACCCCATGAGTCAGATGTCGGAACATTTAAAGTTGTCCCAGAGGTTCCTAAGCCTCTCCTCATTTATTTGAATTATTGTTTCTTCATTCTATTCTGGTTGAATGTTTACTTCTTCCTTCTGCTCCAAACTGTTGATTTGAGTGTCAGTTTCCTTCCCATCACTGTTGGTTCCCTGTATATTTTTCTTTATTTCACTTTGTATAGCCTTCACTTTTTCCTCTATTTTGTGACCATGCTCAATCATTTCTGTGAGCATTCTGATAACCAGGGTTTTGAACTCTGCATCTGGTAGGTTGGCTATCTAATCATTGCTTAGTTCTATTTTTTTGAGATTTGATCTGTTCTTTCATTTGGGCCATATTTCTTTGATTTGGCATGCCTGTTATGTTGTAAGGGGTGGAGCCTTAGGTATTCCCCAGGATGGGGCAACCCAGGTCGCTGTTTTGTGAAGCTGTATGTGAGGGGAGGGGTCAGAGAGGGAACAATGCCAGTTGCTCAACTCTTAGCCTGCTCTCAGTCACTTCCCCTGCTACCCACAAGCAAATTGTGACCTTCTGGTGTAGATTCCCAAGTAGGTGGGTTTGTGTATGTTCTAGGACCCTATGGGTCTCTCCAAGCAACTCTCCTGTGAGGCTGGGTATTTCTCCCACTGCTACAAACCCCACAGGCTTTTACAGCCAGCAGTTTTGAGACCTTATTTATCCCATGCTGGAACCCTGGGGTGCGCAGTCTGTCTAGGCCCCCCAGTTGTTCTTTCCAGTTTATCTGCATGCAAATGTGGGACTGTCCAGTCCATCACCTACCACATTGCCCTCTGGTCCTCCAGCCACTGCCTTGCCACGAGTCCTCTCCACCCTGGCTGCCTGTCTCTGCCCTTAAAGAAGATGAATGTTTCTTATTTAAGTCCTTGGTTGTTGGATTTCCATGCAGTTCGATTTTCTGGTGGTTCTGATTATTTTTTGTTTTTAAACTTGTTGTTGTCATTCTTTTGGTTGTGTTAGGAGGCAAAGTGTATCTACCTATGCCTCCATCTTGGTCAGAAGTCCTTGAAATTTTAATTACATTAAAACTGCACAGTTTTAATATGATTGATGATAGAAAAAATCTTAACAACTGTGTAAACTTTGGCAAGTTATTTAACCTTTCTGAATTTCCATTTCCTAGTTTGTTAAATAAGGATAACTGTATGGATTTAGTGAGGTCATAAGAAAGAAATTACATACATTGTATAGAGAGTATCACATAGTACTTGGCACAAACCAAGTATTAGATAAACATTAGTATCAATACCATTATCATTGCCATAGAAATCCCATTTTTTACAGCTACATTACAGGTATTGAAAGAACATTTGTTCTTGCTACATTTGTATTTTCTCAGAATGAATCATTTGCTTGATGACAGAATGGAAGTAAAATACCCCCTAAATGAGAAAAATGCTTAAAATATTCTTATTTTTGATGTAATGAAAAGCTACCACTATAGCTGAAATTTTAGAGATATATGGCTAACAGAATGTGGGATTTTGTGACCGTTCATTTTAGTCAGTTCACAAGCCAGAAGTAAGAACTATGTGTTCTGTGATAAATAAAAGCCATGTGGCATGAGAAAACTCTGACTATATAAGAAGTTTGTGTTAAAAAGAAATAATGCCTTATGTCTCTAGATCTGCACTGTCCAATATGATAACCACTAGTCATATGTGTCTACTGAACATTTGAAAATTAGTGGCTCAAAATTGAAATGTGCTGTAGGCATAAAGTACATACTGCATTTTTGAAGACTTAGTAGGTAAAAAAGAATATAAAATTTGCCAGCAATTTTATATTGATCACAGTTTGAAATAATATTTTGGATCTATTGGATTAAATAAATATACTATTATGATTAATTCCCTTTATTTCTTTTTACTTGCTTTAATTTGTCTACTAGAAAATTAAAAATTAGATGTGACTCTTATTGTATCTCTGGAGCAGCACTGCTCTTGACCAGTGCTTCTTAATAGTTTTTATACAGACACTTATATTGTGTTTAAAATGTCTTCCAAGGAGCTTGAAAAAAGTTCATATGTCTAGGGTCTCAGTGGTTTTGATTCCAAAGTCTAAGATATTTGCCTCTTCAACAAACTGGATATTTCTGATACAGATAATCACTGGACCATGTTTTGAGACACACTGCTGTAGACATACAGTAAGTAGAAACTTGATGCTAAGAAAAATGGGATGACTGAGGGGGATGTTTATGCACAAAAAAAAAAATACTAATATGAAGGCAGAAAAGAATATGCAAGTGGTAAAAGATCCTATGGATGTGCTTTCAAGATCTTTTCACTGATAAATAGTGAATATAATTCTGTTCTTCTTTCCCATATTCTAGCATGGATGGGAGGAGGCTATTAACATCTGCACTACAAGGATTTCTACCCAGTAAACTGTAACATTAAGGCAAGTTATTCAAGATTATGGTGAATAAAATAATGTCAAAATTGTTATTTTCATAGGCTAATGAAGACTAATAGAATCCTTCCTAGGTAACAATGCCACTTCTCTCATTACTGCAAACTGGCAGGAGGTGATAGGTAGTGATGGTGTCCCTTGGTCACCATCCATGCAGTGATTGCATTCTAACTGCCAGGTAACAGAATCACAATCCCTAACTACTAGTTACCACAGGAACATAGAGATTCTTCCCACTATGTCCCGCATATAAACTTCTTTCTTGGCTGCCACAGGGAGGGGAGAAGTCTTTCCACTAGAGACTTTAAATGGGATGAGACTCATTTAACAAACCCAACTTATCCTCCACTGATGACATGCCCTTCTTTGAGATTCTTTCACTACCAATGCCCTTTTATTTCCTTCCCACAAACATAATGTCTCTGTCTCCAATACTCCTTCAGTTTGCTCCACTACTAGGCTGTCGTGTCTTCTGTTGTCTTTCTCTTGTCAGTTTACATTAGAAGCAGAACTGATGAAGTCATGCTGAATGTATTGTGACTGTCCAAATCCAACAGGGCGCCTCCCTCAGGATCACCTTTCAAAGCCATCACTGCCCTGGAAGACAACGCTATGGCATTGGCTGGGGATTTCTGCAACAAGGTTCCATCTTCGTTTGGCTGTCCAAGCCAACAGGGCAAGCACCTTTCTCATTGAGGTGCTTCCCAGTGAGATGCGATGTGCACTACGTACAGTTCTCTGTGATGAGAAAGGAATTCCGAGTCCAAAGAAGAGCCTTATGGAAGAAAACACTTGGCATCATATTTCCAGGTTTAAGTTAACAATTAAGGTCATGACCCGAAGTCTAAATTTTTCCACTCTAGTACCTATAACAAAATTATTCTATTGTTAAGTATTGAAGTTATTCAGTCCAATTTTCCATGTAAAAGAGCATCTGAACTAGATGTCACAAATCCTGAACATAAACAATCATAATCAACTAAGTTCCAGACAGCATTCCCAAAATGTCCCATGAATTAAATCACTCAATTCTCAGTCCAAGTATTACTACCTCTCACTCCCTTTGCAGGTGATAAAACCAAATTATAGATAATTTAAGTAACTTGCCCAAGGTTACAAATTGCACGTGTGAGCTTGCTTTTGAACTCAAGCAATGCACTAGTAGAGAGAACTATGACTTAAGACCATGAATCTGATTTGGGGATTAAGATGATAATGGCCTCATAAAATGTTTGGGAGTCTTCCCTATTCTTGGGTTTCCTGGAATAGTATGAGAAGGATAAAGGTTAGCTCTTCCTTAAATGTTTTGTAAAATTCTCCTGTGAAACCATCTGGTCCAGGGCTTTTGTGTGCCAGGAACTTTTTGATTACTGCTTCAATTTCACTAGCTGTTCAGTCTGTTCAGGCTTTCTGCTTCTTGTTGGTTCAGTTTTGAAAGATTATATTTTTCTACAAATTTGTCCCTTTCACCCAAGTTTTCAAATTTCTTGGCATACAGAGTAATTTTTAAATTGCATTTTATTGATCGTGCTATTACAGTTTTCACAATTTTTCCTTTATCCCCCCTCCACCCTGCACTCCTCAGCCCTCTAGCATCTCTCCTCTTAGTTCATGTCCATGGGTTGTACATATAAGTTCTTTGAGTTCTCTGTTTCTTATACCATTTTTTACCTCTCCCATGTATTTAATGCCTGCCAACTATGCTTCTCCTTCTCTGTACATATCCTCCCATTCCCCCCACCCGAAACCCCTCCATCTGATGTCAATTTCTCTAAGTCTGTTCCTGTTCTAGTTGTTTGCTTAGTTTTTGTTGTTTTTCTTTCTTTTATTTTTTTAGGTTCATTTGTTGATAGTTGTGAGTTTGTTGTTATCTTACTGTTCATATTTTTGATCTTCCTTTTCTTAGATAAGTTCCTTGAACATTTCATATAATGATAGTTTGGTGATAATGAACTTTTTAACTTGACCTTATCTGGGAAGCACTTTATCTGCCCTTCCTTTCTAAATGATAGCTTTGTTGGATAGAGTATTCTTGGATGTAGGTCCTTGCCTTTCATGACTTGGGCTACTTCCTTCCAGCCCCTTCTTGCCTGTAAGATTTCTTTTCAGAAATCATCTGATAGCCTTATGGGCACTCCTTTGTAGGTAACTCTTTCCTTCCCTCTTGCTGCTTTTAAGATTTTCTCTTTATCTTTAATCTTGGGTAACTTAATGATGATGTGCTTTGGTGTGTTCCTCTTTGGGTCCAACTTCTTTGGGACTCTCTGGGCTCCCTGGACTTCCTGGAAGTCTATTTCCTTCACCAGATTGGGGAAGTTTTCCTTCATTATTTGTTCAAATAAATTTTCAATTTCTTTCTGTTGTTCTTCTCCTTCTGGTACCCCTATAATTCAGATATTGGAATGTTTCAGGTTTCCTAGAAATTCCTCAGCTTCTCTTCTTTTTTTTTTTTTTAAATTCCTGATTCTTCATTCTGATCTGGTTGGATGTTTATTTCTTCCTTTTGTTCCAAATCGTTGCTTTGAGTCCTGGTTTCCTTCCTGTCACTGTTGGTTCGCTGAATATTTTGCTTTATTTCATTTTGTGTATCTTTTATTTGTTCTTTCATTTTTTCGACTGAGCTCAATCAGTTCTGTGAGCATTTTGATTACCAGGGCTTTAAATTCTCCATCAGATAGGTTGGCTGTATCCTCCTCACTTAGCTCTCTTTCTGAGGTTTTGCACTTTCATTTTGGCTCTATTTCTTTGCTCATGGCCCCTGATAAGTTATAAGGAGCAGGGCCTTTGATATTCACCCAGGCAGGGCAACCTTCCTTGCTGCGCTGTGGAGCTTCCTGTGGGGGAGGGGCCAGAGAGGGAACGGTACAGCTCGCCTGCTCGTTTCTAGCACGCTTTTCAACAAACTCTCACGTGAGACTCGGAGTTTCTCCTACTGAGTCAAACGCTTTACTCCACAACCACCTCTGAGTCTCAGTTTCCCCTTGAGTCAGACCCTCCCGCATGGCCTTCCCCTGCACTGTGGCCAGCCCCACCCCAACAATCTGCCGTTCACTGTGGTTTCTCTCTGTTTGCCACCTTTCCAGTCTGGTTGTTGTCTTTGACTGTTTCTTTAATTCCATGGTTGTTGGTGTTCCATGCAGTTTGATTTTCTGGCACTTCTGATTGTTTATGGATTTTAGATTGGTTGTTTTTCTCCTTTAGGTTGTGTGAGAAAGGGAAGGATTTCTGCCTATGCCTCCATCTTGGCCAGAGTTCATAGTAATTTCTTACAATCCTTTGTATTTCTTTGTAATCAGTTATAATCTCTCCTTTTTCACTTCTGATTTTATTTATTTGGGTCCTCTCTCTTTTTTCTTGATGAGTCTGGTTAAAGGCTTGTTGGTTTTGTTTATCTCTTCAAAGATCCAGCTCCTGGATTTATTGATCTTCAGAATTCTTCTTTTAGTCTCTTTGCCATTTAATTCTGCTCCAGTCTTGGTTATTTCCTTCCTTCTGCTCACTCTGGGCTGTCTTTGTTCTTATAGATGTAGGATTAGGTTGTTTATTTGAAATGTTTCTATCTTTTTTAGGTAGGCCTGTATTGCTATGAACTTCCCTCTCACGACTGCTTTCCTTGTTCCCACAGGTTTTAGACTGCTGTGAGTTCATTTTCGTTTGTTTCCAGAAACTTTTTGCTTTCTTCTTTAATCTCAGTCTTAATCTATTCATTGTTCAATAGCATACTGTTCAATCTCTGAGACTTTGAATGCTTTTGAGTTTTTTCCTTGAGGCTGGTTTCTAGTTTCCGTCTCTTGTGGACTGAGAAAATGCTTGATCTATCACTAGCTATTAGAGAGATGCAAATTAAAACCACAATGAGATGCCACTTATGTCAGAATGGCCATCATAAACAAATCAACATACAAGTGCTGGTGAGGTTGTGGAGAAATGTAACCCTAGTACAGTGTTGGTGGGAATGCAGACTGGTGCAGCCACTGTGGAAAACAACATGGAATGTCCTCAAAAAACTAAAAATGGAACTTCCTTTTGACCTGACAATTCCACTGCTGGAATTACACCCTAAGAACCCTGAAACACCAATTCAAAAGAACCTATACACCCCAATGTTCATAGCAGCACTATTTATAATAGCCAAGTGCTGGAAACAGCCTAACTGCCCATCAGTAAAAGAGTGGATCAAAAAACTGTGGTACATTTACACAATGGAATACTACACAGCAGAAAGATGGAAATTGTAGGTTTCACAACAGCATGGATGGAACTAGAGAGCATTATGCTAAATGAAATAAAATAAGCCAGGTGGTAAAAGACAAATATCTTATGATCTCACCTATAAGTAGAACCTAATCAGCAAAACAAACAAGGAAGTAAAATATAATCAGAGACATGGAAATAAAGAATAAACTGACAGTAACCAGAGGGGTGTGGGGAGGAGGGTAAGGGGGAAGGACGGGGAAGGGTTGTCAAGGAACATGTATAAAGGACCCATGGACAAAGACAATGGGGGTGGGGGGAGGATTGAATGTGGGAGGTGGGTGTGGGTAGGGTGTGGGAGAGTAATGGGAGGAAATGGGGACAACTGTAATTGCACTACCATAAAAAATAAAAAATAAAAAAAGAAGTAATTTTTTAGGTTACATTAAAATAAAAAAAAGACCATGAATCTGTATCTTTCAGATCCCGAGGCCAGTTTTAGGACAGTTAGATTTAGGTCTGGGACTCTTCTAGAAGCTAGTGAGAAAGAGTAGCTCTCTCTCTCTTTCAACCACTTTGGTTGCTGAATGGACAGGATGTAACTTTGAAACCTTACAACCATCTTATGCCTGCAAATCGTGAGCCAGAGATGGAGAGGTCCTGATGATCCCTGAATTCAGCTGTGCCTGCAATCGAAATTTACCCCTTTCTCTAATATGCCAGGTTAACATTTTTTTCTGTTACTTAAAAACAAGTCCTTAATGAGTGAGTAAATAAGCAAGCGACTTAAAGCTTGAAGCTTCTAATGCTTAACCAATTATCTTGTACTTTTTAGGTATTTGAATAAAGTAGTTTTCAAGCTTCCTTACATGATTTTTGCAGGAGCAATGATTATGTATTATGTTTCTCTATTTTTTGTAGTGCCTAGAAAAGGGCTGAAAACATTTTGAAGAAAACAATACATGCTGACAGATCAACTGACAGGTTGAGAAAGTTGATAGGAAATATGTACCCGCGCATTTCTTCAACCTCTGGCTCTGAGTGGGAGCCAGAAAAGAAAAGAGCTCTCAGCATGGCTTATAGGGGAAGACTGTCCATCCCAACAGGATTGTCCAGATTGAACTTGACACATAGTCATAAACTTGCCAGACTTACCGCAGGGTCACCTGGTTAACCAAAGGGCCAGAAAGTACCTTCAGAAGAAAGACTTAAGGGAGCTAGGGAAGTGGAAAGCAGTTCACTAAAGTCCCTGGCACCTGCCTGAGGGCACGGCTGGAGATATTAACAATCATTTCCCCCATCTGACTGACGAAAATGAGTGCAGGGTGAGAGAGAAAATAAACTAGTATTTTTTCTGCCTCCCGTTCAAATTAATTTCTTCTGACAACTGCTGATTTGGGTTTGTGATTTGATCCTCCTTTTTCTAGCTCTATTGGTCGATTAAGTGTAGTGGGTGATTGGGGGAAAGCAGTGACACCCAGCTTGATTATGGGGGAGAAAGCATCACAGCATTAAAACATCAAAGCAGCCCACTGAGCTTGCCTTAAAGAGAGCCAAGCAGAGCAAGGGTGGTGCCCAATACTTCCCGGAGGGTCAGGGGAGAGTTGTTGAAACAGCTCTCAGTGCACTAGTCAAGGAAGCTGGATGTCAGACTCAGCTTCCCACGAGCAATAAACAAGGTCTGGAAATTAATGTCAGGCTAGTGCAAAAGTAAGTCATCTATCAACCAGTTCACCTCTTCGAGATCATCCAATTAACAAGCCACTTTTGATGAAATGACATAAAATTAAAAACAGGGAATAAAGTTGTATTTAACTTAGTACAAATTATACATGTAAAGAAATTGTTTAAAAACAGTCAAGAAATGGAACAGGAGGACACTTTGCAGGGGTGGCCAACCTGCAGCCCATGGGCCGCATGCAGCCCAGGATGGCGGTGAATGTGGTCCAACACAAAATCGTAACTTTACTTAAAACATTATGAGATATTTTTGTGATTATATGTTGCAATGTATTAAATGTATGGCCCAAGACATATCTTCTTCCAGTGTGGCCAGAGAGGCCAAAAGATTGGACACCTCTGCGATAGGAAGATAACAGGGAAGAAATATCACGTGCACCTCACTGTGCAGTAATGAAAACACTGAGAAACTGTGAGTTCTAGTCCTCCCTCTGCTAAGTGCTTGCTGGTTACTTTGAAGCAACATACTTTCTTGTTATTGTCACTTCCCCATTTTCAAGGAGGCTGATAAAGGCAGTGAGACACTTTTGTAGTCTCACAAATACAAAATCAAACTATCTAACAGCTTAAAAGATTGTTTTGACTCAATTGATGACAGCCTAAAATCCTTTATGAATTTAATACTGAAGTACTACATGAGACTATTGAAAAGAATAGCTAATAAAATGACCAAAGAAAGTTCTATATTAATGTATGATAGTCATCATTAGCAGTCAACAAGCTCATTTCAAAGTAACATTATGTCAAGAAGCAGCTATGATTTCCAGCATGTGGTCACTGACTTATAATACTATGGAATATTAGTACTTCTGTTTTTTGATTTTGAAAAGATCTGATTTAATATTAATTCCCAATAATTTACCAAACCCTGAAAAAAAGAAAGAGGGCTGATATTTGAACAATGAATACTTATAATTTATGGAGTAGGACAGTAAACATTTCAGTTGTTAAAAATAAATGCAAAATCATAACCTGGATCAAAACTAGGTAGGTATGCTCTTAATTGATAGAGTAACCATCTAAGTATATTAATACTCTGAAGGAAAGACTAATAGCCTAGCAAAGGCCGCAATCTAAGTACTATTCTATTCAACATATTTGTTATGGCTTAAAGATCTGTTTGCATCATCCTTTCCTAATAGAATGTTACAATGCTAAGACCTGCCTGGTGTGGCTCAATGCATTGAGCACTGGATTGCGAAGCAAAGGGTCACTGGTTTGATTCCTAGTCAGCCACATGCCTGGGTTGCGGGCCAGATTCCCCAGTGCAGCATGCATGACAGGCAACCACACACTGATGTTTCTCTCCCTCTCTTTCTCCCTCCCATCTCCTCTGTCTAAAAATAAATAAATAAAAACTTTTTAAAAAAAGAAGTAAAGGCAAAGCATAATAGAAGCAAGATGCAAAATGAATTTTAGGTTATTTTAAGCCAGTCAACAAAAGATAATGCCGCAGGGACAAACATATACTTTTTTCACCTTAGTCCACCACTTCCCCATAACTACCAACTGCTGAGTGCAGTTTTACAGTGTGACATCTAGTCACTGTAATGGACAACATGCCTTATTATGGTTCAATAATGTGGTGATATTGCCAAGAATACCCATGAAGCTTAACATAAACAGAGTGGTTCAAGGAAGGATTTGCTCTATTCCTCGATTATATATTTTATATATATTTTAACTCTGGTCACTACACTTAAAGATATTGATAAATTTTAGGTCAAATGAAGAGCACCTAGAATGGTACAGAAGATTTGTAACACTGTCAGTTGAAAAAAAAATGCAGTGAATCACAAGAGGGTATGATTGAGGCAAATAATGACAAGATAATCAGGTTAACTTTTAAAAGGGTTTTTAATGAGGAAAAGATTTTGACTTATTCTGAGTGGGTCCACAAGAAAAAATCAAAGGGTTGAAATTTCAAAGACATAGATTTTGATCCAGATGAAGAGATCTTTTAACAAACAGAATAATTTTCCTAATAAACAGTGAATTCTCTGATATTAGAAGGAGCTTAAAAAAACTATGCAAAAATCCACATTGTGAAAGAGATTTGCTTGACCCGTAAGCATCTAGACTAAATGACTTCTGAGATCACATCTAATTCTACAGCTCCTTTATTTTATGACAATGGGAGGATCAAATAACCATTTATTGCATGTCTAGGGAAACAGGCTAAATCCTGAGACATATAAACCTCCTAGGTTATATAGAAATCAGAGTTAAATGTGAATAAATTTTATAAGTAAATGGTAGAAAAAATAAAATATAAGGATAGCCCTTAAGTCTTTCTTTAGATATAAATCATCTACAAAAGAAGGCATAAATCCTGATTACTGTGAAACGCTGTATGTGACACAGTTGTAGAGAGTGATTTGAAGGGTACCAGCTCCAGATCATGTGCTCTCATGCTCGCCCCAGTCCTGCAGCTTGCTGCATGTGTAGCCCTGGGCATGTCGCTTCTCTTTGTTATAGTTTCTCCATCTGTAAAATGAGGATGATAATACAGCTCCCTCACAGTGTTGTTAAGAAATTAAATGAGCATATATATATATTTATATATATAATTTTAGAATGGTTCCTGAAACATGGTGAGGGCTATATAAGTATACACTATTATGATAGTAGTTAAAAATTTTCAGAAAAATAGGACTAGAAGTATTTAAGTGCAGGAAGATATGCTTTCAAAATTCTTGTGCATAAATAAATACATGACAAACAATATAGATTCATATTTGATTTCACTATTATATTTATGTATTTGGTATTATCCTTCTAGGACAGATATTTGCTAAAAACTTATTTTAGTTCTGTTCTTGTCATTGTCATTATTGATGAAGATAGAGCACAGAAAATTTATGTCCATTAATTTTAGCTATTACCTAACTTCTATAAATACTGAAATCTAACAGTCTGCAGTAATATCCACTCATGCTTCTTTTTTCTTTAGTGCATCCTAAGGTCATGGTGTCCATAAACAGTTAAAAAGGCAGCAAGTCATAAGGCTGTCTAATTAGTAAATTGTATAATTAACTTCTGTGTAAGTAAAAGTTGATTATATATATAAATTATAGGCTACATAATAATGGATGTGTATTTTCAAAGTAACAACACTCAAACTGGGTAATGAGATAAAAATAAGCTGTAAAAGTCAAAATATTTACGCGAACAACATCAACAACAACAACCATTATGAAACATGAAGCATCATCTCATTAACTTCCTAGTTAGTCTGGAAGAAGCTGGCAGGGTATCTTTTAAGTTGTCTTCACTGTGGAAATTCTAACAGAAATATTTTCACTACTTAGCACAAAGATGTTCACCTTTGTATGTCTACTGTATGTGTACCTGGCCTACCCACACAGAGGCACAATAAATGGCAAACGGGGTGTGAGAAAAGATGATGTACTTAAATATATTCCACAGAAAGAAATTCTGCACTTTCCTTCAGATAATAGATCAAACTGTTTATTTTTCTTTTGATCTTCAGAAAAGCTTAACTCTGTCCCAGGCCTGATTAAAAAAAAAGTAGAAGTCACTCACTGGTTTCTCTTTCTTTTCTTCACTGGTTTTAAAATGAGAATGCTGCCCTGGTTGTTGTGGCTCAGTGGACTGAGTGCTGGCCTGTGAACCAAAGGGTTACCAGTTTGATTCCCAGTCAGGGCACATGCCTGGGTTGTGGGCTAGATCCCCAGTAGGGGGTGCTGGAGAAGCAACCACACATTGGTTTCTCTCCTTCTCTTTCTCCCTCCCTTTTCCTCTCTCTAAAAATAAATAAAAATAAAATATTTTTTAAAAGTTTTAAAAAATGAGAATGCTAATGATACCATTTTACTGAGATATTCTACTTCTGCAAATTAGAAAGTAGTATTCTCATTTTAATTTGCATCTCTCTGATGTCTAGTGATACTGAGCATCCTTTCATATGTCTCTGAGCCCTGTTAATATTTCACTATAAGTGGAACCTAATCAACAAACAAGCAAGCAAAATATAACCAGAGGCATTGAAATAAAGAACAAACTGACAGTAACCAGAGGGGAAGGGAGAAGGGGATACTGGGGTAAAGAAAGGGAAGGATCAGCAAGGAACGTGTATAAAGGACCCATGGACAAAGCCAAAGTGGGGAAGGATTGAGAGTGGGAGCAGGAAATTAGTGGCAGGAAAATGGAGGCTAGTGTACTTGAACAACAATAAAATAAAAGTAGTATGACCAGTGATAGAGAATGAGACCTTTGATTCAAGTTCTAGTTCCAATGTAATCTAGCTGTATAACCTTGAAAAAATTTCCTATCTTTTCTAATGTCAGTACTTTTATCTGTAACATGGAGACTTTTGTACATACTTCATTGGGTTTATGAAGGAGAAAGGTTCACATTAAGGGTTTGACATAATCACACACGTATTCAAAATGTATCAGTCATTGGAAAGTTACTCATTTTGGACAAACATAGCATAATCTGCCACAGAAGTAACTTCATAACCTATAGTTTGATAATATTATTTCATCATTTAATGAGAGCAGATATAAGAAACTCCACAATAAAGACTGCTTTAAGATTTGTTATCACATAGCTAAAGGCGTTGCCCACTATGATATTAAATACCCTCTTTTGGGGGAAGGGTTGTCAAGGAACATGTATAAAGGACACATGGACAAAGCCAAAGGGAGGCAGGATTGAGAGTGGGAGGTGGGGATGGGTGGGGTACGGAGGAGTGGTGGGAGGAAATGGAGACAACTGTACTTGAACAACAATTTAAAAAAAGAAAAAATGAATTAAAAATAAAAAAATGAATAAATACCCTCTTTGTAAAATTCTAGAAAATAACTTCATTGTAGCATGTTTGTTTCTTTTTAAACAGATTTTATTTATTTATTTTTAGAGAGAGGGGAAGGAAGGGAGAAAGAGAGGGAAAGAAACATTGATCAGTTGCCTCTCTTACGAGACCAAATCTACAACCCAGGCATGTGCCCTGACCAGGAGTCAAACCTGTGACCTTTTGCTTTGTGAGCTGATGCCTAACAAACTGAGCCACACTGGTCATGGCTATTTGTTTCTTTTGAAGAACAATTTTTTTTCTTCCATCAGTTAATGAAAAAATAGACTTCTGTTTTTTATTTTGCCTGCCAGGAAACTCAGTAAATTTCACATTCATCTTTGCTCCATATTTTTGGTAATAATTTTTCATAAATATTATGTAAATATCTTATTAATTAGATGATTCAAATACTTTTTAATGTGATCCAGGTAATATATTATTTTTCAGAAGTACAATGTGACTAAGATTTATCCTGTCACAAAATAATATTTTATATTTATTCTAAATATACATTAAAATTATATGATAATATAACTTCAAAAACAGGAAGCGGAGGATCATTCTAACTACTGGTATAGGTGTGGGGAAAAAAGGCATCATGGGATACAGCCTTGTGATGGTGAAAACATCCATAAGGAAATTGGCAAATCTTTATAAATGGACTTAAATAGGTAAAACTATTTTAAAAATAAATTGGTTTCTAGAAATTTATTCTTTCTGAGAAAATGATCTTGAGACAACAGTCTATGTACAAATATATTCATTGCAGTATTAATATTATAAAAATATTTTGTGGAATCTATCTAACTGTTACATAGCATCTAGGAATAAGTGGCCAGAGGGGAAACCAAGGCAAGGCCATCACCATTGCAATTTAACAAAGAACTTAATACAGGAGGCTAAAAGCAAAGGAAGACATGTCTCAACCATTGACCCAGTAGCGCAGAGCCAGTCTCAGTAAGGCTGCCAGGCATTCCAAACAACGAGCAAAACTATAATAGTGCAGGAGGGGGGTAGCCCTTGAAAGTCTGTGTGTGTCATCTCCACTAGCTGGGAAAACAAAGGCCTTGAGACTGTATTCATTCCAAGACCTGGAAGGGGGAAGGAGAGGAAGTCCACAATGAAGCCCATAAAACAACTTTGGTTAATTGCCTGCCTCCTTCATGTATATAAAATGAACAAAGAGAGTCTGGAGTAAGATAAGGATTTGGGGTAACACATACCTATATTAAGGTAGTCATGTCTCCCCTGGGGGAAGCTGGCACCATCTTTACCTGTTAATCAATATGTAAACTTCTTTACTCACATCCTACCAACTATATAAATCCTCAGAACAAAGGACTCACTCTCTTGGCTTTTTCAATACACAGGGGGTGGGAGGTGGAGAGGCTCCCTGGCTAGCTGGCCTCTGACCACGGGGCTCTTGGCCACCACCTTTTGGCCACCAGGCCTCTGGCCACACAAATGCTGGCCACCTGGGCTCTGGCCACCCTGCTCTTGACACCCTTGCTGTTGTTTCCTATTAGAACTTAGCACTGATAAACTCCGATCGCATGCTAATAGACTTGCTGATATGTAATTCTTTACTGCGTCAACAAGAAAAACCGAGTTTCTGGGAGTTTCTCCCGTAACACAACCAAAGGAAATCATGAAATAATGAAACTTGTGTAACACATATGTAATTCCAACTTGGCATATATTTAAGGTATTTAGTGGAAAAAGATGACAAAAATGTATGAGCTGTTTAAAATTATGTTGAAAAATCATACTTAAACAAACATAAACTATTTTAAAAGACCAGAAGGAAATAATGTCAAAATCTTAATTTTGTTTAAATCTTGGTACAAAGATTAACAATTATCTTTCCTTTTGCTTTTGATGTTTCTATTTTCTAATTTTGTAAAATAAATATCACATTAATCATAAAAAGTAAACAGACATATATTTGGGAACAATAAAATATAAAGGGAAAATAAAATTACTTTTATATTATTCTAAATAAGGGAGTTTTATTAGAAAGCATGTCTAGGAATTTACTATTCCACTTCACTATAACCTGAGATCAATGTATTTAGAATAATTCTGAGTTTTGATATAATATACATTGGCCAAAACATCTCCGATTTCAGAAAGGACTAAAAATTATGGGAGAAATAGTTAGGATCAAACTTGACAATCATGGTTAATTTTATCAGTTGTGAAGCTTTTCAATGTGTTGGCACAGATTATCTCTCATTGAATTGGTTCTTGCTGCATTCTACAAGATAATCAGATGTGCTAATGTCTTCCTTACTCAAAGGGGTTGAATGACTCAGGTTAACTCACAGCTCTCATCTCACAAGTGGAATCAAAACTCTAGCTCAAGTCATTTTAAGGGTTTGGAAAAACCATTTAATTGTTTTTTATGTACTCTCTTTCTCTTCTTCCTCTATCCTCTTCCCTCCCTAATTTCCCCTCCTCCATTTTCCCCACAGAGCAATATCTTCCCTACCTATGCAAAGGGACTACCCTTTGGGACATAGAGCACATGTTACATGTATTTGTTAAATAACCAAAGAGAAATTTTTTTCACGTTGGCTTAAAATAAATCTGACTTTGAATCTCCTTTATTAAGAAGCTGTTTCCATTCACCTTTTAGGAGAAAAAAAAATCCAGTGAAAATCTTCCTTGACTAAACATTTTTTCCTCTGAAAACTAACTTCACTTACATGCAATCCACAGAACTATGCTTATAATAGTAAATAAAGTCCCACATGCCTCTCATTCTACTTCTGTCAGTCATGCTGCCCCAAACTAAACGGAAGTCAGGTACTGATTGGCTGCGTACAGGGTACATTTTGCAATCCCATGTACTTTGATGCTACCACAGCTGCAGCAGGCCTTCAAAATTGGCCCTGTCACTTTAAATGTAATAGACAATAAATCATCCCTCAGAGACAGCCCCTAAAGAAAACAGTAAAAAAAATAGAAATAGCATTTAAAAGCCCTTTTCTATTACAGTATCTCTAGGGAGCTCTCAAATTTGGAGCTCTTTTAAAGTGAATTTTACGCTTTTTGGAGCTTTTAAAAATGCTTCTAGAATTAACCTTGCAGTTCTATGACCAAATCTTCCATTAGATCCCTTAATTTGGGGTCTCTGTTATGCTAGTATTGTCATATCTGCTCATCTTCTCTGTTTCACTATCCTTGTTACCAATCACCTCACTTTCTCAAGGCTTTATATGTTCTATGTATTTCTCCCTCCTTCCTCTCCATCTTTCTGCCAGTATTTCTTGTTTGGTCTTTATTTATTTATTTTTTAATCAAATCTACTTTTATTTATCTCTGCTGTGATATACCCTCTAGTCATTTGTTCCTTGGACACAGATGCCCTAATTAGGTGACCGTTCAGATGATCAAGAATTTCCCCGTTGGGGGAACACAGCCACCTTTCTCCTCCTGAGGCAGAGTTTTCCAGGGCACAGCTCAGCTCCACCCATCCCTTTCTCATAAGCCTCTCCTGTACTGTGGCCTTTTCTAGTTGATAAAAGAACACCAGCATAACAAAGAGATTTGTCTTATTTTAGTTTAGAAAAAAATCTTAATTAAATACTGAAAGGAGTAGATAATAAATATAAACATATAAAGTATAGAATTATATGAAGGGCCCTGGTTTATATTAAGAACCAGTGATCCAAAGTTACAGCCCAACTATTGTGTAATCAGCACTCAGTTATATAAATTCATGTCCATTTAGTATTATGTGGCCCTGTAAAAGACCCCGTAAAGACCATTGGCCCCGTATGGCTCAATGGTCTTTAAAACTCTATACTAAAAAAAATTTTCATCTTAATATTGAAAAAGACACACATGAGGTAAATAACAGGACAACAACTGCTTCTTGACACTAGTGCAGCATGTCTTCTTAGACCCACCGTGCTGTGAAGGAGGAGGGATCCAACTTGATATTGAGCTAGTATCTTTTGATAAATTGAAAGGCTGAAGTATGAAGCAAAAAGCAGTGAAAAAAAGATTATTCTGACACTTTTTGGATTTATAGACTTCCCAACCTTATTACTGGCCATTCATCTCACTTGGCCTGCCAGAGTCACTCCAACCACCTACTGGGTGAGTGTTTATTATCTACAAGGTACCAGTCAAATTATTGCAGGCAATTTACCGTGTGAGATAAATAAAAGTTGTCTGTGTATGTTTCTTGTTGTGCTTCACTGGAATGTAAATGTCATGAGAAGCCCTAAAAATGTCCTGTAGTCCAGCAGTGTGTTCAACACTGCATGCCTAATCCCTGTGCGGAGTCCATTAACATAGCAAAAGACACTGAGAAGTGCTTTGCTTCAGCATTTAGCAGAAACCATGGCATTCTCATTTTAAGTGAAAAATACAATTCTGTGAAACCTTTAGAAAGCCTTGTCTAAGTACTTGCCTAAATGAAGACCCCATCATGAGAACTATTTTGGAATTTTGGAAGTGGTCATCACTGTTAAACCAAGTGATTAAATGAAGAAAAAATACTTCAGAAGGAATACTGCAAGATTTATTCATGATTTCTACCACTAAAAGAGACAGAAATGACTAGCAGATCACAGTCATTAAAAATGACCCATATAAGTGGGGGGAAGTAGAAGAGGGTAGAGCGGGGATAAATGGTGATGGAAGGAGACCTGACTTGGGGTGGTGAACGCACACTACGATGTATAGATGATGTATTATAGAATTGTACATTTTATTAACCAATGACGCCCCAAGAAATTAAAAAAAAAAAACATTCAAAACCTTCACAAATATGACCCATCGGTGGACAGCAAATTGTATACTGGGGAACCAATGCCAGAGAAAAATCAAAGAGGTGGAGGTCATGTTTTATTTCACTTGTAGCGCTTTTTAAATCAGCCCTAACCAAACCTGATTAGAGTAAATTCTTTTTTTACAGCCTGTGGAGTCTATAAGATTATGGTGTTAATGGAAGTGCGATTCGATCCGTCAGTAATGGTGCATGTCGGGACCCTGGCGCCTCTGACAAGTCCATTTTTTAAGACGTATTTATTGTTTTTTTCCTCCCTTCTGTTCTCTGCATTGCAGGGTTTAATTGAACAGTTTAAAGTGATTCTTCTTCAAGGCCCATTAATTGATTTTATTTGTGTATTCTCTGGGGGTCAAGGAAAAGGGGGAAAGAAACCCAATAAAATTGCAGCTCTGGGTTTTACTGTTATATTCTCCTTGGTAATTCATAGCTATAATTTTTTGTTTGTTTTCTCTGCCTCAGTCTTTTTTATTATAATATTCACAAGGTGCAGTCTTATATGTTTGTTTTGTTGTACGCCACTATTTTTTTCTATTCTGATAGAAGTTCACAATGAACAATAAAATGTGCCCAAATCTGATAAACTATGCAGTATCTAGGATTTCCTCATAATAAGTCCTATGGAATAAGGAAGATTTCAGTGAAATAGTCATAAAATTTTATATTCTTATGGTAGCATTTTCTTTCTGTCGTAATAGGACAAAATCTCTTGAGTTTGAGGTCATGACATGCATACACCTATATGTTTGCTCATATTTACCTACAGAACCTACCACCAGACCTGAACGGTCCTAAATCTGTTGAGAACTAAGATAATATATGAATTGATAAGTAGTATATAATACTATGTATACACTCAGGAAGTGGAAATTGTAGAAGGAAACAGACATTCTGCCAAGGGAAGAAGCTAAACATGTGTGCACACCTACTGTGACACCACACCTCCAGAAACTTTGCCAGATTATGTCACGATATCTTATGTCACACTATTATGAAGTATAATCTGTATTATTTTTGAATACTTATTTTTATCTAATCCTTACAATGGTCTTATGAAACAGATATTACTATTATCATTTAGTCATCAGGATCATAAGAGTCAGAGATGTGAAAGAATCTGCAAAGGATATTTGTTTTATTTATGTATTTTATTACAATTAATATACAATATTATAATAGTTTCAGGCATACAACCCAGTGATTAGACATTATATAACTTACTAAGTGATCATCCTGATAAATCTCCTACCCATATAACACCATACGTAGTTATTAAAATGTTATTGATTATATTTCCTATGCTGTACTTTACATCCCTATGACTATTCTGTAACAACCAACTTGTATTTCTTAATCCCTTCACCTTTTTCACTCAGCCCATCAACCTCCCTCCCATCTGGTTACCATCAAAATGTTCTCTGCTATCTATGAATCTGTTCCCATTTTGCTTGTTAGTTTATTTTATTTTTTTAGATTCAATTGCTAATAGATATGTATTTATTGCCATTTTATTATTATTATTTTTATTTTTATATTTTCTTCTTTTTAAAGAAGACCCTTTAACACTTCATGTACCGGTTTGGTGGTGATGAACTCCTTTAGCTTTTTCTTGTCTGGGAAGCTCTTTATATGTCCTTTGATCCTAAATGATAGCACTCTTTATATGTCCTTTGATTCTAAAAAATACCTTTTTAGGGCAGTGTGATTTTGAGTGTAGGTCCATGTTTTTCATCACTTTGAATATTTCTTGCCACTCCCTTCTGGCCTGCAAAGTTTATGTTGATAAATCAGCTGACAGTCTTATGGGAACTCCAGTGTTTTAAATACGGATTGGACTTGCTCCAGTGCCTCTACTTTTCCACAATTTGAATACACCATTGCCTTGGAAGCTTAGTTTGCAATGGCTTTTATTTCATTAAAGATGGTAGTATCATAACGTCACTTAGAGAGATGGGTATATTTTTTTACCCTGGCTTCCCCAGAGTAGACCCTAAACAAGCACCGTTTGAATGACTCAATAAGACACCTACCCTATCACTATCATATTGTTCCTACTTTGAGCCTTATTTCCAGACCAGTCCTTTGTGGACACCATGCTGACAAGGCTCACATAAAAAATGGTAAAGTGACAGAGCAAGTGAACTCCAGGAAACATCAGAATGCTTACTTGTCAGGTGGTTAGAGTGTAGAGGACTTTTCCCAACATGTATGAAAAAGAGAAAATGCTGCCGCCTACTTCAAATGTGGCTTACAAATTCACTTTGAATCAGACAAGATAGTTATAAAGGGAGGTGATACTCTCATTTTCAAAAACCATCTATATTTTTACTTTACCAATTTTCTACTGAGATATCAACATCAAGATAGAAGATAACCTCCTTGGAACTTACCTAATCCCAAGAAAAGCACTTACAGACATAGAAAAGTATAAGTAAACTCACTTTCACTTTAGAAGAGTCCTACATAGTATTACTTTGGTCTGACTTTATGATCAGTTTCCATCAAAGCCTTTGCTCATTCAAAGAGTACATAATCTTTTACTTGCATTTACAGATAATTCAGTAAACACAATCTTTTTCCTGCCTTGCACCTAGTGTCCCTAAATGGTCAAGTGTATAGGTAGATTGAGATTCTAGACTTTCCCCTCCAAATTAAGAAATTCCTCTACTATGCTAATTAACATTTACATTTACATGGATATTGCCTAAATTTGTTCTAAAACTCTGCGTGAAGGTCCATGTTGATCATCTCAATTTGGTCAGACTTCATTCTAGCTCCCACTGAATCCCAATGATTTCAGCTCAACCTAGATCTATCTAGTCCAGGAAGACCAAAGATTCATTTTCCAGTACTTACAGCCATATAAAAATACATTACAGTCTTTTAAACTAATATATTGTTATGAAATTATACATGCACAAACTCAGCAAAATTAAACCTCCATAATAATGCAGTGGATGCTAAGGTATTGATATCCCAACTTTATTTTGCTGCTCTAAGCAAAAAGCAGACAGCATGGCTAGTAGCTAAATCAATACTAACTGTATTAATAAGAACAAAATGCACATGTGAGTGTGGATTTCTTTCCCTCAATCACTCTAGGTCCCAGCCTGGCCTTGATTTTAGCATTAGTCTTGAATGACCATCGAAGACAGTGTGCTTTGGCCTGGAAGATAGACACCGTTGAGCTAGCATGTGGGAGTCCATATCAGAAGAAACTGCCCAACCAATCTGTGGGGCTCATCAAGGCCTGCAAATGTTTGAAGTCAGATGATTATATTTCCATTTCATAATTGTTAGAGCCTGTCAAAACATTGCTGGAGCCAGCAGCTGCTCTCTGCTGAGCTAATTCCACCTGATCTATTTAATATTATAATAAATTTAATCCTCTACAACCTTCCAAAAGCCAAAGACCATAGCTTACAGGTAAACCTGCATTTGCAGAGAGATGATGAGAGACCCCGCTGATGATAAAAATTCATTTAGAGAAGTATGCTGACAGAATTACTCAATCTTTCATTTTGGTTGCTCTTTTTATCTTCTTCCAGGGAACAGGTTTATTATGGTCTGACTTTTTCCTTCTCTCATCAAGAAGAACTCTTAGAAATCAGAAGTGAACTCGGATATTGTTATTGGATGAACTGCAGCTCCTCAACCCAAATTCATATGTTACAGCCCTAATCCCCAGTGTTTAGAATGTAACTGTATTAGAGATAGCACCTTTAAAGAGTTGGGTAAGCTAAAATGAGGCTGTTGGAGTGAGCTGTAATTCAAACCCACTGGCACCATCCTTCTTGCAAAAAGAAATCTGGACACACAGAGGCACCAGGGAAGCACACACACAGAGCAAAGGCATGTGATGACACAGGGAGAAGGCAGCTGCCTGCAAGACAAGCAAAGAGGCCTCAGAAGAAGAGAAACCTCTGACACCTTGAACTTGGACATCTTTGGAGAACTGCGAGAAAATAAATTTTGTGTACTTAAGCCATCAAATCTGTGGTATTTTGGAATGCACCGTTAGCAAACCAATATGATATTGTCTAGTGTAACCCAACCTAAGACTCTCCTCTAAAGAACCCCTTAAGGTTTTGGCAGAATACAGCCAGGAAGGGATATCTCTTTAACACAAGGCACCTGACTGCATTTGAAGTATCATTTTGTTAGAAGGTTCTGTGCACTGAATCAGATGATCCTCCTTATAACTGCTCCCACATTGTCCCAGTTCTGCATGCTTCTTTCAGAACCAGATCAAAAGTCTTACTGGTCTGCTCTTCAATTAAATGAAGGCAGCCATCATGCCTCCATGTTCCTTTCTTAAATCTTTTCTTTCAAGTTGCACCTTTCTCAGTGCTTTCCAATAGTCCCCACTGGCTACTGATCTGAGTGTATTTTCCAGAATATCTACCCTCCTTTAAACTCCTTCAATGGGGTCATTGCTTCTATTAAAATGAGATACAGCTAAAGTTTTTAACTCGGGCGTTATCCAGCAGTGTGAAGTGTTTTAGGATCCTTAGTTTTCTTGATTCAGCACTGTATTTTAGGATCCTCTCCATTAAGAAAGGATGATACAAACAGATGTTTAAGTTCTGGTATAAAATGAGCATGTGGTAAGGGTCCTAAGGGGACCCTGACAATTTCTGAGTGAGACACAAGGAAAAAGAAGACTACTGACTTATTTTTCACTAGGCAAATATGTTTAAAAGGCATTATTTTAACTGTTTTTAAGAAATCTTCTTAGCATTCTGTCTTATTTTCATATACACTGATTATGATATACAGGGTCGGGCAGAAGTAATGCCATTGAGTGTTGTTGGTAGAGTATGTGAATATCTCACGTGAGATGGGCAGCAATTTGAACATTTCACCTAAAATGCCATGTGGTATGCTTGAGTGTGATATTGTTATGTTACAGAATCACATGCTTATGATTTTTGAAACAAAAGATTTGGTATAGATTACCAGATCAAAAAAAGGGCATTATGTGTGCCGGACAGTGTGTGTGTGTGTGTGTGTGTGTATGTGTGTGTGTGTGTGTGTGTGTTGGACCATGAGACACACCCAGGTTTTAGAGGAGGAAAATAGGAAAAAAACTTTGATGAAAAAAATGCGGTAAAATATTTAATAACATAAATAACATTACACCAATGTAAATGTGAACAGAACTCAACAGCAGCATTAACAACCATTATTCCTCCCAAATTTAGGGGGGGGGTGTCTTATAGTCCAAAAAGTATGGTACATATATGAGGGAGGACTCAAAATATCTGGAATTATCTTTGGGAGGGTGAGCCCCTTGTAGTACAGGCTTCCCCTGCTAGGTGAGTGTTCTAGGAACCCATCTGTATCAGTGCATCAGCTGGTGTTGTTGTGAGAGGCTGCTGTTCAGCTTCAGTGAATTTCTTTGAAGGTTCTTTGAACATGTTTGCCCATTTCATGGTGGGTGATTTACGAGTGCACCTGCCTACACTGAGCTGAGTGTTCAGCAGTTTTTGACCAAAAACGACATGACCTTTGTGCCCCACCCTCCCTATTCACCCAATCTCACTGAAAGCAACTTTTGTTTTCATCTCACTGGATGAAAAAAG
>PVKU01011305.1:0-44457 GCA_004027475.1 Anoura caudifer | reverse complement strand
CCCGCCCTGGTCTCCGCACCGCCGGAGTACTCTCCTTACCGTCCGGTTTTTCAACGTCCACTGTAGTTTTCGATAATCTGTTTTCAAATATGCTGTGTTTCTGGTGTCTGTTTGCTGTGCTGCATTGAAAAATGTCCCGGTTTAAGACCTATGTGTGGGAGGCAGAGATGTACGTCCTCTTACCATGCCGCCATCTTCTAAGTCCGGTTTTGTTTTCTTATCTGTTCAGCTACCCTATGTCTTTTTGTTGAGGCATTTAAGCCATTTTCATTTAAGGTGATTATTGATAGATATGTATGTAGTGCCATTTTATTGTTAGACTGTTTTTCTCTTTTTTCTTTCTTTCACATTTTCTTCTTCTTAAAGCAAGCCCTTTAGCATTAGTTGCTCTACTCGGTTGGTGTTAACAAGCCCCTTTAGCTCCTTCTTATTTCTCCTTCAATTTAAATGATAGTCTTACTGGATAATGCAGCCTTGGTTGTGGGTCTTTGCTTTTCATAACCTTGACTATTTTGCACCACTACCTTCTGGCCTGAAATGATGCTGTTGAGTAATCACATGTCACTCTCTAGTGCTACCTTTCAGGTAACTACCAGATTTATTCTTGTGGCTTTTAGGATTCTCTCCTTATATTATGCCTTGTCATTTTAATTATGATTGGGCTCAGTGAAGGCCTCTTCGGTCCAACTTATTTGAGACTCTCTGAGCTTCTGGAACTGTGTGTCTTTTTCTTTCACCATATTAACGAAATTGTCAGTCATTATTTTTTTCAAATATGTTCTTGATCTCTTGCATTATCTCTTCTCCTTCTGGTACTCCCATGATGCAGATGTTGTTCTACTTCATGTTGTCCATAATGTTTCTTAAGTTCTTCTCATTTTTTAAAAATTATTTTTTTCTTTTTGCTGCTTACCTGGGTGTTTTGTTCTACATTGTCTTCCAAATGACTGGTGTGATCCTCTGCTTCATCTAACCTACCGTTTATTGCTTTCAGTGTATTATTTATCCCAGATATTGTATTCTTTATTTCTGACTAGTCCTTTTTTATGATTTCTATGGCTTTTTTTCATGCTTTGAGTATCCTTATAATCATTACTCTAAATTATCTGTGTGATAAATTGTTTGCTTCCACTTCATCTAATTCTTCTGGAGGATTCTCTGGTTTTTTCATTTGGGGTATGTTTGTCTTCTTAATTTTGCTGCTTCTTCAGTTTTCAGCTTCAGTTGTTAATCTAATCAGCCATCAAACC
Organism: Anoura caudifer; assembly: GCA_004027475.1. Taxonomy (NCBI): domain Eukaryota; kingdom Metazoa; phylum Chordata; class Mammalia; order Chiroptera; family Phyllostomidae; genus Anoura; species Anoura caudifer. Next base: position 43,207 of record PVKU01011305.1, on the reverse strand, counting down.
CCTCAATTATTAATCTAATCAAGCTGTTATCAGTAACCTAGCCTAACCACCACAGGGTGGGACAGAGTAATTCCTGTTGTCAGGGCTCTTGCTGCCATTCAGGTTGATGCTACTTGGAAAGGAATGCTCTGCCTGAGAAAGATTGCTTCTGTGGTTGTGGGGGAGGGTGGAGGCTGGCATCATACAGCCAGAATCTGTGGGAGTTGAACAGGAGATGGCAAACCACAATCTTCAACTGAATGTGACTGTAACTATTGCAAAAGACATATGTATCAGTTAAATAGCCTGGCAATGGAACAATCTGTGCCTTCAGTGTCTCCCTAAGATTGCAAAACATCCTTGAGCTCTATCTAATCAACCTCTATAAAATAAATGCAGAGACTGTGTTCAGAGCTTATTGTTGTCTCTCCATCAGAGGACAATGTCCCATCTGGTCCCTGCCTTTCCTTAAACTATTTGTGTTGTGTCTTTCTTCATCTCCTGTCAACCCCACTTAGGAACCCCCACTCCATGTTGGTTGTGGCATTCAGTGTGTGGAATGACTCAGCACAAGGATCCTGGTAGCAATTTTCTCCCCAGACTTTCCTCAAGCATACAAGTCTACCACACCCTCCCTTTGCTGGAGCCCAGGGTAAGTGGCTACAAAGGAAATTTTGGGCATTTTGGCCTTTAAAGAGGCTCTCTGCAACTCTGTTCTCCTTGGCAGACATAATCCTGCTGTCTTATCACAGCTGGTTATTATCTGGGTTTCTTTCTGTCTTTGGTGCTGTACGCTAGGGGTCCACCTTGAGGTTTAGACCACACATTTCTCCAGAACAGCCCCAGCCATGGAAATATCCCTCTGAATCTTCTTCAGTTGCAACATGTGGGAGCCCAGCCAGCCCACTCACATCTCCACATTCCTTACAAGTCTTGCGGTGAATTGGTTTCTTCTCTGTGTTGATGGCTATGGGCTTCTCTCCAGCTACTGTTCAGTTGGTTATTCAGGATGCTTTCTATACAATTTAATTTTAATTCTTGATTGGTCCTGGGAAGAGGTTAGTGTAGCCTCCACTTACTCCTCCACCATCTTGGATCTCCCTCCAAAAAATTTTGTTAGATTTTATTGTGACAGCTGTCATATCCATATGTAGTTTTAAAAAAACTCACCAAAAGTGGTGAACTTTTGTGTAGCCATTTCAAAATTGAAAATGAAAGAAAACTCCCAATTTTTTCAGCATATTGTGCTTTATTACTTTGAGGTTAAACACGACTGAAACACAAAAATAAATTTGTATAGTGGATGGAGAATGTGTTGTGACTGATCGAATGTGTCAAAAATGGTTTGTGAATTTTAGTACTAGAGACTTCTGACTGGACAATGCTCCATGGTGGGGTAGACCTGTTGAAGTTAATAGCAATTAAATTGGGACATTAATTGAGAAAAATCAATATTATACCATATAGGAGATAGCTGACATACTCCAAATATCCAGTTATTGGTGAAAATGAAAAATATGTCTTTTATGGAGAAAAAACTAAATAGGCATTTTGGCCAATCCAATGAAATCTTTCTAAAACAATTTACTTGAAGTTGACTTTTGACTGACAAGTAGTCAGTAATTGGATCCAATGTGGTCCAATAAGTCTAGTGCAGCAGACATGGGCAGTCCTGATGCAAACAGGGAGGGAGGGAAAATAAATAAGTTCCTTGGTCTTTTCATTCATAACCTCTAACCTCCTTTTTATGCTCTCCATAAGTCTAGTGGGACTGGAGCCCAAGAGCAAGACATCTCAGTTGATGCCTTCCTGGATGATCGGCCTCCAGGATACACAAAACAGGATAGAATAAAATGGAGAATAAAAATGGAGAGTAAATGCAGAGAAACTATCACCACAGGGAATGATGTCTTTAGTTAAATACTATAAAGGAAATATGTCATACTGATACCCACATTTTCCTGCTGAAAAAAAGTTGATACCTGAATTCAATGGCTTGCTGAGAGTCTTTAAAAATGTTCCTTCAATTCTCTGTGCCTCAATTCATAACAATATTTTTATTTACCATTTTTTTTAAACAAAAATTGTTGTTGTGATATATGTGACAAGAGCTGATGCAGTAAACCATGCTTCTTGGGGATAGACTATGGTGCAAATCCAGGAATCCCTAATGCTCTTGGCACATGAGACAAAGTTTACAGTGATTAGGAAGTACAGTGTAAACTGTGGTATGTTGTGGACATATGAACTTTATAAAATGAGGTTTGAACATACTTTAAGAAACATAAGGAAAAGCTTCAGTGGAGGTTAAGTTGTTGACTTGTGAAGACCTTGGTGTGTAGCTGAAGAAGCTGAGTTCTGTTTTCACCATACCTATTAATGGTGCCTTTTAAAATTCTTCAAATAGTGTTTCAAAATGTAATTTGGGTTGAAGTTACAAGTAGACCAATGCAGCAGATTGTTGCTTTTCATGTACTTTTCTATCCATCTACAAGTGTCTTTGGTCTTCAATTTGCCTTGGGAAAATGCATGCAATTTTCTTTGATATACTGAAAGTTGTAGCTCATACTGCTCTTTGGGGGGAAATCATGAGGCTCCTGTAAGAACAGGTAAACAGAACTGTAACTTGCCAAAAGTACTAACATTTGAAAAATTAGAAATACAGTAATTGGATATATCTATTTTTTTAGGGCCCCCGTGAAAATAATCTCCTAACATTACTTAACTCAAAAGGTATCAATGTCTTAGCTACAGTGCTTTGGTTCTGTCATGCAGAATCAAATGTATATTAAAGAGAGTGCAGTAGGGAAGTCTTGAGACAAGCTAAAGAGAATAATCAATAACCCTAGCCAGGTGGAAGGTGATGAATGATAAGGGACTCAACATGGATCCTAAGTGGGAATTTAATGTCCCCCAAAATAGGACAGAAATAAGACATGATGCCCATGACAACATGTGAATATATTTCATTCCTATCTTTAACTTTATTGGTTTGATATTTCTTTAATTGGAACTCCCCCCATAAAAAACTTGCAAGTCTTAATTACTTTAGTTACTAACAGAAAAATATTTTTACCTTGGCCCTCCACATGTTTTTTTCTGACTGTTGTTGTCAATTAGCTGTATTCTTCTATAAGTAGTACTGAAATAAAGTCTCACCAAGAATTAAAAAAGAAAAATACAAGGCTTGCTAAGACATAAACTTTTAGGAGACACTTACTTGATTGTATCAAATATGAGTCCCAAAATCTTCACAGCTATGGGACTTCTGGTTAAAGAGGGTTGAATAAAGTCATATCTGCTTCACTTTTCATCATATGAAACTTGCTAAAATCTGCAAAAACAGCCACAAAAAAATCAGGACCGAAGTTCACTTTTCACTACACATGTCTGTTTCAACTCTAAATGTCATGCTTTGAAGATTATCTGATAAATATAATAATACTGCAGACAAAATGAAGTAGAAGGCTGGTAGAAGGTGCTTAACCAGACCTTGGGAAAAATTCAGATCTCCCTGAAAGGGAGAATATTGGTGCTAAAATGTCATGCACCAAGACGAGGAGGGTAGAAGAGTGCCTAGGAAAAGTGGGGAATGTCCACACGCAGATGACATTCTAAAACAGGTTGAGGAGAAGAAAGGTGTACTCCCACTTGTCAATTCACATTTTCAGCCTGCCTTCTGGCTGAGAAGCCATTGAAAGTGATGTTGGAACAAGGAGCAACAGAAGAAGGAACAGTAATCGTGAGATATCAAGGTAGAGAACTTGTGACAAAAGGAGGTTACTGTGCACCACACTGATTCATATACAAGCATACCGGATATGATAGGTAAGGAGACATTTAATCAGGACAAAAGAAAACATTGTTCCTCATTCCAATCTTCAGACATATCTACCTACTGCTATCTACCCTTTGCCATGTTCCACATCCAGCAGTAATTTGCTACTGTTTTGACCTTTTAGCTGTTTAAATTTCTTCCTCTATTTTAAGTATTTAATAGGCTTTATTTGTTAAATCGTTTTTTAATTTTAATTGTTGTTCTTGTAGTTATCTGTTTTTTACTTACGTGCCAGCCCACTGCCCCAACCCTCCCCACCTCCCACCCCTATCCCCCCCTAGTTTTTGTGAATGTGACTTTCATACTTGTTGCTACAAACCTTTTCCCTTTTCCCCTGAAATTCCCTCCCCTCTGCCCTCTGGTGACTGTCAGCCTCTTCTCAATTTCAGTGTCTTTGGTTATATTATGCTTGTTTGTTTGTTTGTTTTTATTAGGTTCCTGTTAAAGGTGAGATCATATGGTATTTGTCTTTCACTGCCTGGCTTATTTCGCTTAGTATAATGCTCTCCAGTTCCATCATGCTGTTGCAAAGAGCAGGAGCTCCTTCTTTCTTTCTGCTGCATAGAATTCTACTGTGTAAATGTACCATAGTTTCTTGATCCATTCATTTACTGATAGCCACCTAGGTTGCCTCCAGCACTTGGCTATTGTAAATTGTGCTGCTATGAACATTGAGGTGCATAGGTTCTTTTGGATTGGTGTTTTAGCATTCTTAGGATATAATCCTAGCAGTAGAATTGCTGGGTCAAAAGGTAGGTCCATTTCTAGTTTTCTTAGAAAATTCCATACTGCTTTCCATAGTGGTTGTAACAGTCAGCACTCCCACCAACAGTGCACTAGGATGCCCTTTTCTCCACAACCTCTCCAACACTTGTTGTTTGTTGCTTTGTTTATGATGGCCATTCTGACTGGTGTGAAGTGGTATCTCATTGTGGTTTTGATTTGCATCTCTCTGATAGCTAGTGATATGGAGCATCTTTTCATGTGTCTCTGGATCTCTGTATTCCTCCTTGGAGAAGTGTCTGTTCAAGTCTTTTGCCCATTTTTTAATTGGGTTGGTTGTCTTCTTAGAGTGGAGTCATGTAAGTTCTTTATATATTTTGGAGATTAAACCCTTGTCTGAGGTACCATTGGGAAATATGTTTCCCATACAGTTGGTTCTCTTTTTATTTTAATACTGTTTTCTTTAGTCGTGCAGAAGCTTTTTATTTTGATGAGCTCCCATTTGTTTATTCTTTCCTTTATGTCCCTTGCTTTAGGGGACATATCAGTAAAAATGTTGCTGTATGAAATATCTTAGATTTTCCTGCCTATGTTCTCCTCTAGGACTTTAATTGTGTCATGGCTTATATATAAATCTTTTATCCACTTTGAATTTATTTTTGTGTATGGTGTAAGTTGGTGCTCGAGTTTCATTTTTTTGCACGTAGCTGCCCAGTTCTCCCAACACCACTTGCTGAAGAGGCTACTTTTACTCCATTTTATGTTGCTGCCCCCTTTGTCGAATATTAATTGACTGTAGAGACTTGGGTTTATTTCTGGGATCTCTGTTTTGTTCCGTTGGTCCATCTTCCTATTTTTGTGCCAGTACCAGGCTGTTTTGATTACAGTGGCCTTGCAATACAGTTTGGTATCAGGTTTTGTGATCCTTTCTACTTTGCTCTTCTTTCTCAAAATTGCAGCAGCCATTTGGGGTCATTTATGGTTCCATATAAATTTTTGAAGTGTTTGTTCTATGTCTGTGAAATATGCCATTGGTACTTTAATAGGCATTGCATTGAATCTGTAAATTGCCTTCATTCTTTTTTATCCCGATTTCTTTCTTTCATTTTTTACATTGATGTTCAAGTACAGTTGTCTCAATATTTCTCCCACTAACCCTTTACACCCCAGCCATCCCCACCTCCTACCTTGATCTTATCCCCCTTTGGCTTTGCCTGTGTGTCCTTTATACAGATTCCTTGACAACTCTTCCACCTTTTCCCTTGCTATCCCCTCCTCTGGGATAACTGTCTTACTGTAATTTTTTTTTTATTTCAATGCCTCTGGTTATATTTTGCTTACTTGTTTTGTTAATTAGGTTCCACTTATAGTTGAGATCATATGATATTTGTCTTTCACCACCTAGTTTGTTTCACTTAGTGTAATGCTCTCCAGATCCATCATATTGTCATGAAAGGTAGGACCTCCTTCATTCTTTCTGCTGTGTAGTATTCCAACGAGTAAATGTAGCATAGTTTTTTTTGATCCCCTCATTTACTGATGGGCACTTAGGTTTCTTCCAACCCTTGGCTGTAAATTATGCTGCTATGAACATTGGGATACATGGATTCTTTTGAATTAGTGTTTCAGGACTATTAAGGTATAAACTTCACAGTGGAATTGCTGGGGCAAAGGCAATTCCATTTTTAGGTTTTTTTTTTTTTTTGAAAAATTCCTTAGAGTTTTCCATAGTGACTACACCAGTGTGCATTCTCACCTATAGTGTAGTAAGGTTCTCTTTTCTCCAAAACTTGCCAGTACTTGTTTGTTGATTTGGTTATGATGGCCATTCTGATCAGGAGAAGTGGAGTCTCATTGTTGTTTCAATTTGTATCTCTATGATGGCTAATGATGCCGAGCATCCATTCATATATCTCTGGGCCCTCTGTATGTCTTTCTTGGAGAAATGTCTGTTCAGGTACTTTGCCCATTTTTTGGTTGGGTTGTTTTTCTTCCTGGAGTGGAGTCATGTGAATTCTTTACATATTTTGGAGGACAAACACTTGCCCAATGTGTCATTATTTGCAAATATACTTTCCCATATGGTTAGTTCCTTTTTCTTTTAGCTGTGCAGAAGCTTTTTATTTTGATGAGGTCCAATTTGTTTATTCTTCCCTTTATGACCCTTCCTCTACAGCACATATTGATGAAAATATTGCTACATGGAATATCTGAGATGTCCCTGCCTATGTTCTCCTCTAAGAATGTTAAGGTTTCACAACTTATATTTAAATCTTTTATTCATTTTGAGTTCATTTTTATGTATAGTGTAATTTGATGGTCAAGTTTCATGTTTTTTTTTTTTTTTTTTGCATATGGCTATCCATATCTCACAACACCATTTGTTGAAGAGACTATTTTTATTCTATTTCATGCTTCTGCCCCCTTTGTAAAACATTAGTTGACCATAGATTCTTGGATTTACTTCTGGGCTCTCCTGTTCCATTAGTCTGTGTGTCTGTTCCTGTGCCAGTACCATACTATTTTGATTAAAGTGGTCATGGAATATAGTTTGATATCAGGTATTGTGATCTCTCCTACATTGCTCTTCTTTCTCAAAATTGCTGTGGCTATTCAGGGTCATTTATGGTTCTGTATAAATTCTTTAATACTTTGTTCTATATCTGTGAACTATGTCATTAGTAATTTAATAAGGGTTGTGTTGAATCTATAAATTGCTTTGGGTAGTATGGATATTCTGATGATGTTAATTATTCTAGTCCATGAACATAGAATATGCTTCCTTTTGTATCTTCCTTAATTTCTTTCTTCAGTGTTGTGTAGTTATCAGAGTACAGCTCTTTTACCTCCTTGGTGAGGTTTATTCCTAGGTACTTTATGTTTTCTTGTTGCTATATCAAATGGATTTTTTTTTCTAAATTCTGTTTCTGATATTTCATTGTTGGTGTGCAAAAATGCCTTCAGTTTCTGAACATTAACTTTGTATCCTGATATTTTGCTAAATTTACTTATTAGGTCAAGTAGTTTTTTGGTAGAGTCTTTAGGATTTTCTATTTACATTATCATGTCATCTATACACTATCATGTCATCTGGAAACAATGACAGTTTTTCTTCCTCCTTTGCAATTTGGATGCCTTTATTTCTTTTTCTTATCTGATAGCTATGGCTAGGAATTACAATACTATGTTGAATAGAAGTGGTGAATGTGGACATATTTGTCTTGTTCCTGGTGTTATTGGGAAATATTTTAGATACTGCCCCTTGAGCATGATGTTGGCTGTAGGTTTCTCAAATATAGCCTTTATTACGTTAAAGTATACTCCCTCTATTCCTACTTTAATCAGTGTTTTTTATCATAAATGGGTGCTGTACTTCTTCAAATGCTTTTTCTGCATCTATTGATATGATCATGTGATTTTGTCTTTACATTTGTTTATATGATGTATTGCATTTATTGATGTATTAATATTGTACCATCCTTGCATCCCTGAGATGAATCTCACTTGATCATGGTGTATGATTGCTGATGTATTGCTAGATGCAGTTTGCCAATATTTTGCTGAGGATTTTAGCTTCTATGTTCATCAGTGATATTGGACTGTAGTTTTCTTTCTTTGCTATGTGTTTGTCTCATTTTGGGATTAGAATGATGCTGGCCTCATCATAATTCTCTCTAGTTCCATCCATGCTGTTGCAAAGGGTAGAAGCTCCTTCTTTCTTTCTGCTGCATTTTAATTTGGGGAGAAAAAAAGTATTTGAAGTCAAAAGGTATTATTCTAAGTCTTGTGATTCAAGTGTAAGTGAGTCTTCTGTTTATAAGCACTATACTATGTCTTTGGGTGCCAAAACAGAAACACTTCATTGGTCTATAGAACATCCCAACAGTCCCCAAAATCCCAAGTCCCAAGCCCACATCCCTGTCAATTCTCCATTCTGGATAATTTATTCTCTATGACCAACACTATAGCTTTAGCCAAGTCATATCACCCATTTGATAGAATAATGCCAAAAGTGTAGTTTGTAGTTGAATATAGGAACCAAACTAGAGACCACCAATCTATTTACTTTCTTTTTTTTTACTGTTGTTCAAGTATAATTTTCTGTCTTTCCCCCCAAACCCAGCCCAAAACCTCAGCCCAACCCATCTCTCTCCCATTTCCACCTCCCTGTTATTGCTCATGTGTCCTTTATAATTGTTTCTGCAAAACCCTCACCCTTTTTAATCTCCAAAATATATAAAGAACTCACATGACTCCACTCTAAGAGGACAAACAACCCAATTAAAAAATGGGCAAAGGACTTGAACAGACACATCTCCAAGGAGGACATACAGAGTAACCAGAGACATATGAACAGATGCTCAACATCACTAGATATCAGAGGGATGTAAATTAAAATCACAATGATATACCACCTCACACCAATCAGAATATCCATCATACACAAAAATAAATTCAAGGTGCATAAAAGATTTAAATATAAGCCGTGACACCATTAAAGTCCCAGAGGAGAACATAGGCAGGAAAATCTCAGATATTTCATACAGCAACATTTTTACTGATATGTCCCCTAAAGCAAGGGACATAAAGGAAAGAATAAACAAATGGGAGCTCATCAAAATAAAAAGCTTCTGCATGGCTAAAGAAAACAATATTAAAATAAAAAGAGAACCAACTGTATGGGAAAACTTATTTGCCAATGATACCTCAGACAAGGGTTTAATCTCCAAAATATATAAAGAACTTACACGACTCCACTCTAAGAAAGCAAACAACCCAATTAAAAAATAGACAAAGGATTTGAACAGACACTTCTCCAAGGAGGTCATACAGAGATCCAGAGACACATGAAAAGATGCTCCATATCGCTAGCTATCAGAGAGATGCAAATCAAAACCACAATGAGATACCACTTCACACCAGTCAGAATGGCCATCATAAACAAAGCAACAAACAACAAGTGTTGGAGAGGTTGTGGAGAAAAGGGCATCCTAGTGCACTGTTGGTGGGAGTGCTGACTGTTACAACCACTATGGAAAGCAGTATGGAATTTTCTAAGAAAACTAGAAATGGACCTACCTTTTGACCCAGCAATTCTACTGCTAGGATTATATCCTAAGAATGCTAAAACACCAATCCAAAAGAACCTATGCACCTCAATGTTCATAGCAGCACAATTTACAATAGCCAAGTGCTGGAGGCAACCTAGGTGGCTATCAGTAAATGAATGGATCAAGAAACTATGGTACATTTACACAATGGAATTCTACGCAGCAGAAAGAAAGAAGGAGCTCCTACCCTTTGCAAAAGCATGGATGGAACTGGAAAGCATTATGCTATGCGAAATAAGCCAAGTGATGAAAGACAAATACCATATGATCTCACCTTTAATAGGAACCTAATCAACAAAACAAATGAACAAACAAGCAAAATATAACTAAAGACACTGAAATAGAGAACAGGCTGACAGTGACCAGAGGGGAGGGGGTAGGGAATTTCAGGGGGAAAGGGGAAGGGTTTGCAGGAACAAGTATAAAGGACACATGGACAATAAAAAGAGGGAGGTGGAAATGGGAGGGTGGTGGGGAAGGCTGGGGGGTGGGCTGGGATGAGGGTAAAAGGCAGACAACTGTACTTGAACAAGTAAAATAAAAATTAAAAAAAATAAAATATAGTGAAGGTTTATATCTTGGCTCTCTATTTCCATTAACCTTCATGGACTTTTTGCACCAATACCATACTGTTGTGATTAGTATTTCCTTTTAGTGTGGTTTGAGATCTAGGATTGTGACCTTTCCAACTATATTCTACTTTCTCAATTGCTTTGATAATTTTTAGTCATTTTGGTTCCATGTAAACTTTAGACTTATTTATTTTGGTTCTGAGAAGACTAAAATTGGTATTTTGATAGAAATTGCATTAAACCTGTAAATTGCTTTGGAAAGTATGATTATTTGTAATAATCTAGCCTTTCCTATTTATTAGCGTGATTTTTTCTGTTTCCTTGTCAAATTTTTATTCATTGTCTTATAAGTATGATTCTAGAGTACTTTCACATATTTAATTCCGTTGGTTTCCCAACATTTCATTCTTTTTTATGCAACTGGAAGTGAGATTATTTCCTCTATTTCTTCCTTGGATGTTTTGTTTAGACTTTATTTATTAATTTTTAGGTAGAGTGAAAGGGAAGAAGAGTGAGAAAGAATCATCACTGTGTGAGAGAAGCACGGATCACTTGCCTCCCACACATACCCAAGCTGGGACCTTGCTTGCATTCTGGGCACGTGCCCTGACTGTGAAGTGAATCAGTGACCTCCAATTGTTGAGATGATGCCCAACCCACTGAGTAACACTAGTCAGATTTCTTTTTCAGATTTTTTGCATGTGTAAGGAAATGTGACAAATTTCTGCATGTTAACATTGTATTTTGATACTTCAGTAAGTTCGTTGTATTAATTCTATCCATTTTCTTGTTTCTCCTGTGTTTCTCTATACTGGTATCACCTGCAAAAGGGGGCTATTTTACTTTTCTACTTATTGATTAAATGCACTGATTTCGTTTTGTTTTGTTTTCAGTATGTTGTACCTACAAGTTCTAACAGTAGGTTGAAACAGAGTGGAGACAGTGGACATTTCTTTTTCTTTTTTCTGATCTTAGGAAGAAAGCTTCATATTTTCCACAGCTGAGTATGATAATAGCGGTGGGCTTAGCCTGAATAGCCCTTATCAATGTGAGAGATTTTCATTGTATATTCATTTTTGAATGTTGTTTAATCACAGATATTGAGTTTTGCTAAATGGCTTTTCTGCAACTTATTGATGATCATGTGACTATAATTCTTGATTTTGTTGATTTGTTTCATCACCTTAATTTTTTTAAATATTAAAGTAGATATGTGTTTTTGGTGTAATTCCTACTTGATTATAACATATAGTTCTTTGAACATACTGATCAGTTGTTATTTTTAACATTTTATTGATTTAACTTTTAGAGAGGAAAGGGAGGGGAAAACAGAGGGAGAGAAACTTCAATGTGTGAATGCCTCTCGTGCATCCCCTACTCGGGATCTGGCCCCCAACCCAGGCATGTGCTCTGACTGGTAATCGAATCAGCAACCCTTTATTTCACAGGCCAGTACTCAATCTACTGAGCCACACCACCCATGGCATACTGAAAAATTCTGTTTGCTATTATTCTTTTAAGAATTGTGGCACTTGTGTGTCTTAGGAATGTTAGCCTGTAAGATTTCCCTTTGTTTTATCTTTCTTTGGTATTATTATCAGGTTAGTGCTGGTCTCATAACATAAATTTGGAAGTGTTATTCTATGGTTTTTATAATATTTTCAAGAGAAAATGTACTAATTATTATTTAAATATTTGGTTGACTTTACCTGTACATCATGTGGTCCTGGGACTTGGGGTTTTGTTGGGGCTTTTTATTGTTGCTTCAATTTTATTGCTAATAATGGGTCTATAGAGACTCTCTGTTTCTTTCTAGTTGAACCTTGAGAGGCTTCATGTTTTACTGTGAAATCTATTTTACCTAAATTGTCAAGTATGATGGTATGTAATGGTTTGTAATATTTTTTAATGATTTTGTCAAACTGTGGCATCAGATGACATTTTCATTTTTTATTTTATTCATTTTTTGATCCTCTTTGATGAGTCTTACTTTGAGTTGTTCATTCTATTCCTTTTTGAGTAAATCAGGTTTCATTTTATTAATTATTACCTGATAGTTTTGTTTTACTTATTTGTACTCAGATCTGTGTTATAAATTTTCCTCTCCTTATGTGTTTGTGACTTTTTATGTGCCTGGTTTCTTCAAGGATAAATTTAACAGATTTTTTTGTATCATATTTCTGCTCTTGGTAGCCCTATGTAGCTATACTCTTTTCCCTTTTAACTGCTTTAACATACTAAATTTCATTAGGTTGTTTTTTCATTGGTATGAGTCTCAAGGTAGATTTAGTTTTCTATTCATTTCCCTCTTTGATCTATTAATTCTTTAGAAGCATGGTGTTTTAACAACATCAAATTCTCTATACTACCCAAAGCATATGCAGCAAACATATGCAGAAAACCTCAGATATCCCACAGAGCAAAATTTCACCGATATTTCCTCTAGAGCAAATGCCATAATGGAAAAAAAATAAACAAATGGGACTTCATCAGAGCAAAAAGTTCTGCATAGATAAACAAAGCATCAGCAAAGTGCAAAGGGGACCAAGTATATGTGAAAACATACTTGCCAATGATACCTCAGGCAAGGTTTTGATCTCCAATATACTTTTTCATCTTTCTTTATTTTTTAAATTATTTTATTGTTATTCAAGCACACTTGTCTGCAATTAACCCCTACCAATATCCCCCACCCAAGCTATCCTCACCTCCCTCCCCTGATTCCACACCCCCTTTTTTTGTTCATGTGTCCTTTACTGTTCCTGAAATCCCTTTCCGCAGTTCATCCCATTATCCCCTCCCACCTCCCTTCTGCTTACTGTCAGATTGTTCTTAATTTCAATATCTTTGGTTATATTTTGCTTGTTTGTTTGGTTTTTTATTAGGTTCCAAATAAATATTTTCATGTTTTTAAAAATTATTTTATTTATTTGTAGAGAGATGGGAAGGTAGGAAAAAATGGGGAGAAATATCTACTTGCTCCCATGACATTCTCCAAAGAGAGGCCTGGCTTGCAACCCAGGTATGGACCCTGACTTGAATGGAACCAGTGACATTTAGGTTCACAGGGTGATGCCCAACACACTGGGCCACAGCAGTCATGGCTCTACTTGTTTTCATCTTTCTCTGGTCTTCTAACTCAATTAATCTGTGTCTTTCTCTTCTCTATCTCTTTGTGGAATGGGTTTCTAGAGGCATTTATTCTGTAGGGACCAAGGTACTGCAAAATATTTTATGATGTGGAAGGAAGCTAAAAATAAATTATTTCACTTAAAATGTCAATAATTTATGCACATAAGAGCCCCAGTGTGAATATATACACTGTGCATATTGAGGATTAGCTTTCAAAATATTTATATGAGGTGTGGGTTTTGAAATGCTGTTAGGTGAGGATGTGCCCTTTGTGATGTGTCAAAGGTGTGTCCTTTATGAGGTACTTAATGAAAACCATTTGATTTCCTACATTTTGTCCTGCCCTATAGAAAAAACATTGCATGGATATGTTAGGCACCAAAGCTTGGAAGCATTCAGAAAGAATCATTGGGACTGGTAAAGAGAGATACATCCTAGGTAGAAAGCTAGAAAGGTGAAGTTTAAAAATAGGCCCAGTTTTAGAACTGGGAGCAAGAGTGTCTGATGTGTCTTGCTTGGGCATTTTCTTGGGATGTCTTACCTAAGGAAGCTCTGTCTTCACCCAGAATTAAGGGGAGCCAGTACTGGTGTGTTTGCAACACTGGTGTTTTCAAATTCTGGGCTTTTGAAGGAGTTGAGTGAAAAAAAATGTATAGAAACAGGGCTGGTAAGGATCAAATGAACAGGGTTGTTGTTAGTTGGTACTTAAGCATAGATGGGCAGTATTGTCACAAGCTGGCTGAATGGTTGAGACTGGATTCAGTTGGAGGACATGGAGAAGAATGCAAGGCTGGAATATTTGAACCCTGGAAAAAGGTGTGGACTTGGTGTCAGTTTGAAGGCAAACACAGGTGGGAAGGGACAGTATCAGCTGGAAGGCAGGGAGAGGTATGGTGCTGCTGTCAGTTTGAAGAAATGGAAGTTGGACAGGGCTAGAATGAATCACAAATAAATGTAAGGTACGTGGAATTTCCATCTGTTGAAATTCTTGCAGAGCAGGTAGGCCTGACATTAGTTTAATTTTTGTCTTATAAATGCTGTTATAGTGTTGCCCAGATTTATTTTTGGTATGTATTATTTTCTGATTTTTGAATACCACTTATTGAAGAGACTTTCTAAAATTCTTTCCACTTTGTTTTATTTCCTTTAACCGATAGTGTTTTGATTATGCTTGTTCACCATAAACTGTACTATCTTCATCCTCTGCGTACAGAGAACATGGAACTAGACTTTGTGAAGTTCAGACCCACAGAGTCAGTTGTAGAGACACTAGTGAGAGTACCTTGCTGAGAACCCCTTCTCCTTTCCAACTTTCTCCTCAATCTTTTAAATGTCTTTTCTGTACCATTCGAGGTATAGCTGCAGAAATAGTTTCCTGTTGAAAATCTGGAAATGGAAGGGACAACTGTTGTGACTTTAAAGTAGATGTAATGCCTTTTCCTTTCTAATCTGTAATACTGCAATCAAAAATTATTTATCTCAAAGGGTCCTTTAAAAATTACGTGTCATATGAGATAATTGAGGAAAAGTAATCTTTATATTTTCCACTTCTTTAGTTATTTATTATTTATTTGTTTATTTTTTATATTCCAATTGTTGCATTGTTGTTCTGTGTTTAAATAAATTAAAAAATAAAAATAGACTCAATTGCAATATTACACCATGATTACTTGGTAGATATTAATAGGCCACAAAAGCACAAAGAATTCTTGAGAAATACCATCAAACATATTCAAATAATTTGGCAATTTAATAAAATGGGACACTTTTTAAAAATTCACCCTTTGAGGCTAAAACAGTAAAAATTACATGAGCTTAACAAAACAATTACCAGCAACAAATTTGAATAATCAAAACACCAAAAGAAAATAACCCAGGACTAGGTAGATTTACACAGGAATTGTAACATTTATTTTTAAATAATAAATTGAAGAAGTTCACCTCCAAATTTAATTTACAGGGACAGTATTACTCTTCCACAAAAACTACAGAAAGACACGAGAGAGAGAGAGAGAGAGAGAGAGAGAGAGAGAGAGAGACCTATAGTCTTATATTCTTGAAAAATGTCCACGCCAGAACTCTCAACAAAACAGTAGCAAACCAAATTTAATAATATTTTTAAGTGATTATACACCCTGATCAGGTGTGAATTTTACCACTGATGAAAGAATGGCTCAGCATCTAGCAATCAGTTCAATCCACCACAGCAAAAATCAAAAACAAAAGTCATACGATTATGTGAGAGATACAGCAAAAGCTTTTGCAAAACTAAATATGTATTACTGATAAAAATATTTCAAAGAATGCTAATAGAATGAAAGATCTAAGCTTCAAAAAGGCTATATATGATGGTTTCACAGCTAACATAATACTCCTTTGTGGAATAATGTAAATATTTTGAAGATCAAAGACATGTCAAGAATGTCTACTCTCATTACTATTATTAAAAATAATAATGGAATATTTATAAACATAGCATTCAAAAATAAATGAAATGCATCTAACTAAAAAAGAATGATAACTATATTTGTAGAAGACTTGATATTATTTATGGAAAGTCTTTTTTTTCTTCCTTTTTGTATCAATGTTCAAGTACAGTTGTCTCCATTTTCCCCCACCATACCCTCAGAGCAGCCATTCTTGTTTCCTACCCTTGATCCTAAACCCCTATGGTTTTATTCAGGTGTCCTTTATAGATGTTCCTGACAACCCTTCCTCCTTTTTCTCCCCAATATCCCCTCCCACCTCTTCTCTGATTACTGTCAGTTTGTTCATAATTTCAAAGTCTCTGGTTATCTTTAGCTTGCTTGTATGTTTTGTTGATTAGGTTCCATTTATAAGTGAAATCGTATGGAATTTGTCTTTCACTGCCTGGCTTATTTCATTTAGTATTATGCTCTGCAGTGCCATCCATGCCATCACAAAAGGTAGGAGCTCATTTCTTTCTGCTGTGGAGTATTCCATCATGTAACTGCACCCCTGTTTTTTAAACCATTCATTTACTGACAGGCACTTAGGTTGCTTCCAGCACTTGGCTAGTATGAATTCTGCTGCAATGAACGTTGGGGTGCATATGTTCTTTTGAATTGATGCTTCCTAGTTCTTAGGATATACCCCCAGAAAGTAATTGCCATGTGAAAAGGCAGTTCCATTTTTATTCTTCTGAGGAAATTCCATACTGTTTTTCACAGTGGCTGTACCAGTCTGCATTCACACCATAGTTCACTAGGGTTTCCTTTTCTCTACATCTTCTTCAACACTTGTTTGTTGCTTTGTTTGTGATGGCCACTCTAACCAGTGTGAAGTGGTATTTCATTGTGGTTTTAATGTGCATTTCTTTGAAGGCTAGTGATGCTAAGTATCTTTTCATATATCTCTGGGCCCTCTGTATGTCCTCCTTGAGAAGTCTCTGTTCAAGTCCTTTTCCATTTTTTTAATTGGGTTGTATGTCTTTCTGTCATTGAGTCATATAACTTCTTTATACACTTCGGAGGTTGAACCCTTGTCCAAGGTATCATTGCCTAATTTGTTTTCCCACATAGTTTGTTCTCTCTTTTTAATGCTGTTTCTTTAGCCATAGAGAAGCTTTTCATTTTGATGAGATCCCATTTGTGAATTATTTCCTTGCTCTGGAGGATATATAGGTGAAAATATGGCTGCATGAAATATCTGAGATTTTCCTGCCTATGTTCTCCTCTTGGACTTTTATGGTGTCATGACTTACTTATATTTAATTCTTTTATCCACCTTGAATTTATATTTGTGTATGGCTTAAGTTGATGATCAAGTTTGAATTTTATGCATGTAGCTTTCCAGTTTTCCCAACAACATTTGTTGAAGATACTATTTTTACTCCATTTTATGCTTCTTCCCACTTTGTCAAATATTAATTCACCATAGACACTTGGGTTTATTACCAGGATCTCTTATAGGTTCCATTGGTATAACTGTCTGTTCTTATGCTTGTGCCAGAGTGTTTTGTTTACAATGAACTTGTAATACAGTTTGATATCAAGTATTGTGACACCTCTTTGTTCTTCTTTCTCAACATTGCTGCAGCTATTTGGGGATGTTTATGGTTCCATATAAATTTTGGAAATGTTTGTTCCACATCTGTGTAATATGTCATTGTTACTTTAGTTGGGATTGAATTGAGTCTATAAATTGCTTTGACCCAGGGAACAAACCCACCTCCACAAAAATATCTCCCTCTACAATATCAGTATCAATGGCAAATGAACAGTTTTAATAAGGATGTAATTTGATTAAGGTTATTTTAGGAAAGGAGAGAAAGAAACTACGGTATAAATTCTAGTGACTTATTATACACTAACTTGCTGGACATGAAGTGAGCATTTAAGTGCTATGCAGAAAAGAAAATATTACTGGTCATGGAGAAGACAAGAGTCAATTCCATCTTGGTAGACTTTATTATTTAGCACTTTTTTTCTTTCTGGATCCACCTCTAGTGGTGTCAGATGTTGACCTTGTCTTACCTTAGGCTGCCTGCTCTGTAACTGCCAGAGATCTGCTTACTATAATTGTCTGTTTCAGTTGTTAGTTAGTTTGCACTCAGCAGTCAGGCTTAAGCACTATTGGGAGGGCCATAAGTCCTCCTGGAGTTCACATTATTGTCTTCTCTCATGCTGCTGCTGAGAGGGGAGAGGTATGCATGGATAGGATGGCTGCTGCACCATGGGAGATGACTAGGGACAAGGATTCCAGCAGCTGGTCTCTCAGTTCTCTCCTCCATGCCTCCATCCCTGGTCTCTCCTCAAGCATCTCTAGTACACTCTGCCCACCCCTTTGCCAGGGATTTACATCTGTGGCTGTCTTCTTTAGTTATTATTCTCTCTGCATTCCGCAGTCAGGCTTAAGAAGCAGAGAGCAAGTTCAGAGTCTCTCTTAGGGGCTGGGCTGTTGTTTCCCCTCAGGCTGCTGTCACTCACAAAAGCAGGGTCTGCCTGAGTACATTGGCTGCTGGGGTTTTGGGGCTGAACAAGCACTGGGTTCCCTGTGTTTACTCTCTCTAACTCTCCCCAACATTTCCATCACCAGTCTCTGCTCAGGCATATCCAGGCCACACTGATCCCACCTTTGCTGGAACCCTGGGTAAGTGACAGCAAATAAAAATGTGTGCTATGGCCCAGTAAATGGCTGTTTGTGTCTCCAGCCATTTGTCTCTGGCAGAGCCAACCATGCCGCTTACTGCTGCTGGTTGTTATCTTTATACTTTCTGGCTCTAGTGTTCTAGACCAGGGATCCCAGCTTAGGGTTTAGACTTCATTCCTCTCAGGGGCATCTAATATAATGCTTAATTATCACTCATATATTGCTGCCTATTAGAACCAACCCAAGGCTGTTGGGACTCCACCGCACTCGTTACCAGACAGGTTATGCCAAGGGTGGTTCTTCTATCTGTCTGAGGTACTATGGCTTCTCTCTTGCTATAGTTCAGTTGTTGTTCTGGGTAATTTCTCCACAGTTTAGTTGTAATTCCAGGTGGGCCCTGGGAGGAGGTTAGTGTAGCCTCCACTCACTCCTCTGCCATCTTGCCAAACATGTACAATTTCTTAAAGAATTCAACAAAATTAATAAAATTAATAAAATAATTCATTAGGAATGAAATGAAAACTAAATATATAGAAATTGTAACCTTCATAGCATTAATAAACAATGAAAGAAGTAAAGAAATTAATCCCATTTACAATTGCATGGAAGAGAAATAAATGTCTGTGAATTGGTATAAACAAAGAGGTGAAGGACCCGTACTCTCAAAATTAAAGGACATTGAAGAGAGAAAGTGAAAAGGACCCAAAAAATGGAAAGATAAATTATTCCTATCCAATGGGAAGATTAAATTATTACAATTGTAATACTTCCCAAAGCTATTAATTCAATTCAAACATTATCAAGTTACTGCCCAGAATTAAAAAAAAAAACTTAAAATGTATAAGGAACTACAAATTCTTTAAATAAGCCAAATATATTTGGAGACCAAAACACAATGTTGGAGATATCACACTCCATGTTCTCAGACTGTACTATAACAGTATAACAATATTTTAATAAATATATAATATAAATTATATATGTTATATATGTATCATAATACACAATGAACATAGAACAAAGTATAATAATACTTTAGTACTATATTAAACTATCAAAACAGAAAGGTATCAACCCAAATCAGACACCTAAATCAATGGAAGACTATAGACATTTCAGAATTAAACCCTCTTACATTAATAAGTAATCTATGAGATAGAAGGCAAAAATACACACTAAATATTTGAGAGACTTTTCAAAAACTAGTCTTGGAAAAGCAAAAGTTATGCATTCAATAAAACTCCTCTACATTCTTACATCATATATAAAAATAATTTTAACCTGATAACAGCTCTTCCCACCTCTTCCATATTTTCAACTGACACCATCCCTGCTTCTCTCTTACCCATCTCTCCCTGTCTTCCCACTGAAGTGAGCACCTCACCAATCCCTGCCTCACAGAAATTTCTAGAGCACCCATCTCTTTGCCCTCCAACTGACTCTATTGCTGCCTGTATTCCCTGCTTACCAACTGATGTCCGGCATGGTTAAGTCTCCTCGTGTTTTTTAATTTATGCTAGTTTTCCTCCTCATTTTCCATGCTCACCCTCTCTCTACAATTATTATTCACTTAGCTCCTTTTCCTTCAACAGCTCAGAACCTGAGAAAAGGAGTGTGTAAGAACACCTGTGTTTGCAGACTTTCATTATGGCTGAAGACTAAGCCTGCTCAGTGACAACTCCTAAGATGACCTTGCAGCTTTACAACTGGTACAGCCCCTGTCTCTCAGGTTACTGGCCCCCAGGCCCTGCTCTGAACCTTTCTATTCTTCTGAACCTCATATCTCCCTCATGCAATATTGGCTGAAAGTAACGTGACAAAATATAGCACCGCAGAGTTTTTTAGTATATAAGTAATAAAGAATACCATATCTGATCCAACAGAGAAGCATCATCAACAGCCTTCCATGATTCCAAACATACACCACATATAAAGAACCTGAAAACTAATACACAGTAAATACTCCATGTGCATCAGTATTGGGACTCTTGTCACGTGTTAACCATGGACATTTTAGGCCAGATCACTTGTGTTTTCAGTGGAGGATATTTGGTAGTCTTTTTACACAACTGGATACATGCCTCTAGTACCCTAACCCCCTAAAATATATATAAAAAAGAGAGAAATAAAGACACAGAGAGAAATAGTTAGAAAAAGTAGAGAGAGATTAAAACAAACATAGAGAAATATAATATACAATGGAGTAAATGCGTGAAAAGTGACACTTTAAAAAATAAATTTTTAAAAATCTTCACACAAAGATATATTTTATTTATTTTTCACAAGGGCAGAAGAGAGAGAGAACCAGAGAGAAGCAGAGAGACAGATATCATCTATGTGAAAGAGAAACATTGATCACTTGCTTTTTGTATACCCTGCCTTATCAGGGATTGAACCCACAGCCTACATAGGTGCCCTGACTGGGGACTTAACTAGCAACTATGTGCTGAATGGGATGACACTGCACCAACTGGGCCACCTGATCAGGATGACAGTATTTTTACTTGGAACATGTACGTGACGTCACATTGTTACGGAAGGAAATGACTCAACACGCAGTTGGATGGCGGAGCACGACCCTTTATTAACGTGCACGGGCCCAGAGGAGTACAGACCCCAA
Organism: Anoura caudifer; assembly: GCA_004027475.1. Lineage (NCBI taxonomy): Eukaryota > Metazoa > Chordata > Mammalia > Chiroptera > Phyllostomidae > Anoura > Anoura caudifer. The sequence continues at coordinate 22,120 of PVKU01011305.1, read as the reverse complement.
ATTCTGAGCCCCGAGCCTTGGCTGAGCAGGGCTTTTATTGCTTTCTGGACACCCTTCCCTATGTAGCAAAAGCAGGAGGTACAGAAGCTGATGCGAAAATAATTAAAATAACTCTAGGGTTGAGGTGTCCTTGAGGTATCCTTATCTAAAGCTGGGTGTTCAAAAGCTAAAGGGGAGTTGCTGCTATGTACAGATGGGAGTTAGCCTTGAGGAATCATTATCTGAAGCTGAGTGTACAAAAACCTAAAAATTATGACTGCCTGGCTGAAATCCAACAGCTGGCTGACAGCTTCTATGTAACCTAAACAAACTCTTTCCTAGTTCCCGGTCCCTCCTCTGGGTCACCTTAACCTATCTGACTTTTCCTCTACAACATCACTTTGGCCTTATTGTGGAGAAGCTAGCTCAAAACCTCATTTTGAGGTGACACAAAATGTTCATATCGGCAGATAGCATACATGGGAAACCATTGCATGCCATGTAGGCTGATATGAGTGCAAAATCCAACTCCTTGTAGAACAGGAGCCCACAGAAAGTTATATGGCAGAAATAATTACATTTAGATGTTTTCTTAGGGTTAAGCCCATAAAGTTGAGTAGCAAAAAATGGTTATCCACATTTGTATGATTTTTCCAAAATCATATTGATGAATCTAAGACTTGATTTAATTACTATTTCCAGCTACATTTTACCTTATTTTTTTTTTTGGTAATTTTGCCATGTCTGAGGTTTTCCACCAAACACATTTAATGCCTCCCTCCAGTGTTTTTGGTTGTATGTGATACACCTGTTACAATGTCTCTAGAAAATTGTTCCAGTCCTCATCCCCAGTGAGCCAGCTGGGTCACTGGAGAATCCAAAGAAACACAATGTCACTAATGTGATCACAAAATAAGTGTTTGAACTCAGCTCTTCCTTCTGAAACTTGGAGGAGCCCTTTTTACCTTCCTAGGAATTGTAGGAAAAGCTGACCCTGATGCATTTGCATATTAATGGAGGGGTAGTGTGTGAGCTGTCAACATCCCTGAGAACCTTTCAGGGAAGTCTAATTGGAATAAAAGTACCCAGTTAAGGTAACTTTTAAAAAGGTTGCTCACTTCCTCATTGACAAAACAAACCAGTAGAAATCTGGTTGTTGCCCATATTCTAGAGACAGATCCCTTTCAAGTTTACTTTACTGAAGAAGGTTGAGAGATCAAAATGTTTGCCAGCTGTCTCCACTTTTTCTCAGGATGTGTCTTTTGGAAAAGGCCACAATAAAACTGTTTCCCTCACTATAAACAATGATTCTGGCTTTCTGTCTAACAACTTCACTCATTCAGCTCTGAGTGTTCTCAGGTATCTCAGACCATTACTGCGATCCCACATGGGCAGCATTGCAGCCATTGACAATTTTTTTCTGTTGTTTTAGGGGAAAATATTAAGAGAAGTGGATGACTTTTCTTGTCAGATGCAGTTAAGTATTGGAATCCTGATGGATCTACCAGTTGTGTACCTCAGGTCATGCCTAGCAGAATAAGAAGGGAGTGCTGTAGAATGAGCTACTCTACATTCTTATAATTCTGAGCCACTTTGATGTCCTTTGGTTTGTCTTAATGTTTAAAGTATCTGTTGTTTTCCCACCGTACCTGATAAGAATAAATTGAAAAAAATATGGTGGTGTTCCATTCTGCAGCAATGCCCAGGCAGCCCCCTAATATTTCTTGACTGAGTACCAGACAACATCTTTACAAAGCTCCACACAGGAATTCATGGAGGAGCAGTTAGACAGCTACAAACTCTCTGTAGCCTTAGAGAGGTGGCAGGTACACCAAAACAACAGTCAAAACGTGTCAGAAGTGAGATTGTGCACAGGTCTGTGTAGCCCAAATCCTAAGAGGACAAGGCTTATCCCATATCCTAGACTCCATTCTATGCAACCCTTGTGACACTCCCCAAGTTCCACACTAGATCTCACTCAGTCCCTCTCCCAATGCAATCTGAGCATCCATTCTCTCCACCAGCAGCCACTAAATGAAGGTGTTACAAAATCAAGGCTCACATATTTGTCATAATATTAGAGAAAATGATATGCTGCTCAACTTCACAGCAAACCATAAGCATCTAGCATTTGGCTATACTTTTCCATGGAACTGTGTTCCTTTGGTGTTTGTGTAGCAGTCAGCTCCATTGTCTTTTCAGTCTTTCTCAGACACTTACATACTATCACACTTGATAGCATTATTTATACACAAAATGGCAGATGTAACTAAGCTATTGCAACAGTTTTTGTGCAACTTATCACGTAACAAACCTAGACCCCTCAGGTCAGAATCTGTGAGACGACTTATTTTCATGAATTCCCACAAGGGAGAGCATTTTTTACAGGGTCACAGTCAAACAATGCCATTAGACCAAGACTTGATTACATTCAGTTGCCATATTTGCAGTTCTGCCAATAATATCTAAATTGTCTCTTGATAAGGAATAATAGTTTTCTTGTTCTGTCAAAATGTAGTGCTATGTTGGTGGGTGTAAACAGCACACTTTATATTTACAGTTCTGGAAATTTGAATCTTGAGATCAGGTTGCGGTCTGGATTGCTTTTTCCTGAAGACTCTTTCCTTTTCTTGCAGATGAGTGTGTGTAATCTTGTTCCCAGGTGTTTCATCTATGTTTCTCTGTGACCTGACAATTTGGTACAGGCTGCACTTTTCTTGGATTAGGACCCACTCAACTTAACTCACTTAACATTATTCCCCTAAAAATAATCCATCCAAATACAGGCACACTGTGAGGTAAAAGGCCTTTGGACCCCAAATTGTGGTTTTTGAAAACAAATTTGAGTTTTAACACTAGCTCCTGCTTGCCTGAAGACACTTACACAGAAATGAGGCTGCAGGTAGAAAGATATGTGCATGTAATATGTTCATGTGTTTCACAGCTACAGTCAAATTAGAATAAAAAATTCTCCACCATGACATTGCTACTAGTAATCTCTGATGGTGGTTGCTTTTTGAATCAAGCCTCACTTGAAATTTATAACTGTTCAAACCAAATCTTCATAGTGTCAATTTGTCCAATACTATCATAGTTGTCATTGATGTGCACTGTATTTTACCAATATTTTGTGGCAGTTGTCAGTTGTTTACCAGTGATATGGATTTCTTATTTTACATATCATGTGATCAGATACTGTCCCAGGGAATGAGCTCTATTTCTTCCTTAAATCTCCAAGTATTTGTCTTTACTAAGTCTGAAATTTCTACAATGAAGGTTTCAAACCTTGATTACATAAATGCAACAATCAGTGCCTTTAAAAAATATCAACTGGATTCCATTAATGTGTGTGTTTTCTGTACAGTGTCTTTAAATTGAGGAGACATAAAATTCTCCAGAACCTGCCCCTTCATGGCAGGGGAGGCCAAGCCTCAGTAGCTCAGATGGAATGTGGTGTTGCCGGACTTTGGTGGTTCTCAGTGCTGGCCTGAAGGAACTTGAGAACCATTAGACATATTAAGTCTGTGTTTTCCCATCTCTGCATTAGGGTTATTTGTTGTGGAGTCACTGGGAAAATGCCATTTATCCAGACTCTTCATAGTTAGGAAAAAGGGAGGTTTTTCTTCCTAAGCTAAAAAAATGCCATGACAATACTGGTTATATAATTGTTCTTGATCAACGATAGCACATTTGGAGGTCAGAAATTGTTTCAGTTTGGGCACTAAAAATTGATACATGTATCCCCAAAGAACTCTGAGTTTCTGTAGGAGTTCCACATTGTCACTGTTTTAGTGGTTATTGGTGATGTTGTTTTACATTGTGTCCCTTTTTGTTTACCTAAATATGAAGGTGATATCTGATTGTCACCTTCAGGATCTTTTACAATGCAGAGTACAGAGGATTTTCATAATGTCCATGGTAGCAGCCTACCCCTGTCAAAACATTTTAAAAATTATGACCCCACCTCTCCATTTGTCTGGTATTTAGTACCATACAACTTATCTAGACCAGCATTTTATTAGGTGAGTACTGGCCACATCTTTGGTACCACATGACTCTTCCTAACATGAGGTTGTATTATGGGAATATCTCTTTTCCCTCTGAGGCTCTGTTTGCTCAGTATTAGAAAGCAAACCTTGTATTATTTTGGTTGGATCAACTGGATCAGCCATGGCAAGTGATTACCTAGTACCTGGTCTTGCAGTATATACTGCTGGACCTGCTGTGAGTTTTCATCTAAATAAATTTTCACTTACCAATGAAAAGTTATCTGACTTCTTCCCTTATGGCTCATGGACCTTTTGAATTAGAAAAAGAGATAGAATGCAGTTTTTAAGGAATTAGAAATGGTTTCCATCTGGTCTTGATTTTTGTTCTTTCTGTGGCTAGATTAAAGATGTTTCAGGGCAGTAGATAAGTATAATGCCCACTGAGATAACTGGTAGTATTTTGGATGAGGTCACTGATTCCACTATATATTATACATCTGGTGTGTTTTGACCTTTCAAGGACACACAGTTTCATCAGATTCAGGAAGACAGAAGAACATTCACAGAGCCATTGGGATATCTGTCATGCCTTTATCCAAGAGAGGGTGAAGCACACACACTACAAGCTGCATGTCCCCCTGATTGTCACCTGTCCCCTTTGTGTGGCACCCTACCATGACACCCACTGTGGCCCACTACATGTCTCTTGTCACCTAGCATGTAACCCAGAGGGATCCTGTGCATCCCTAAATACTACATTATACACAAAGCCAGTAAGGTGCCAACAGAATTATGCAACGGAGCTTCATACTATGCATGTGAGCACATTCAAGGCTATGGGAACAGTTTATCAGATCCAGTCTGAAGGCTATGAGAACAATTCTCTTCAGGCCCATTCTCCAGGTTATGGGAAACTGTTTCCCTTAGTTGCCCAGGGTGAGGAAACCAGAATGCCTTTATTTACCTTACAACTCACCTAAGTGAAAACACAAGGAGACTTATGCATGCTTGACTTCAGTTGAAATGTAGGGTATATAGGCAGGAATGGAGTCAATTGGATAGCAAAAAGTGGTGGGTGGATCTAGAATTATCTGTGAGACAGGGAATGGTGGGGTGCTAACTTCTATTGGAAAGCAAGCAGATGTGGGTAAGAGAGAAGCAGGGCTGGCATCAGTTGAAAATGTAGAACAGGTTGTTGAGGCTGGTATCACTTTAACCTTAATTTGAATATGAGGTAAGAGAGTATCTAGGTTTTGTTGATTGTGTATATTTGTTTAGCCAGGATGAACTGTTGAAAAGTTTGTCAACTCAGCAGTGTATGTCTTTACATTCTCTGTCATACATTAGTCCATGGAAAAGGGTTTAGTCCTGGGCACTCTATACTGTTCCTATGATTTAAGAGTCTGTTTTGTGCCAATACCTTTCTGTTTTGATTATTTTAGCTTTATTGTTTTAAAATATGGAGAGTGTTAGCTATAACTTTGTGCTTTCTTCTCTAAACATATTTGCTTCTCTAAGGTATTTGTTGTTCCATATAAATTTTAAGATTTTCATTTCTGAGGAAAAAGTATGTCATAGTTTGATAGGATTTCAGTTGAACCAATTAATTGCTGTGGGAGATATCATAATTATAACAAATTAATCATTGCAATATAGAGGAATATTTTATCCTTCCATTTCTTATGTTAATTTCAGTTTCTTTCTTCAAAGTCCTGTAATGTGGAGAGGACAGGTCTTTCACCTCTTTGTTGATGTCAATTCAGAGGCAATTATTTCTTTTTCATCTTATCTCACACCACCTGATGCTACAAAGGACCCTGAGAAGATTTCAGTTGCGTGAAGCCCAAACAGCAGAGACACTATCTCACACCAGCCAGTACAGTGAATAACTTTTAAAGGCTCAAATGGCACAGCCCTAACTGCAGAGGCAGAAGATTCTAAGGTTATACAAAACAACAAAGATCAAATCAAGTTTCCCAAAAGACAAAAAAAGGAAATAGCTCTGGTTCTGCTTATCTAATGCAAAACAGCCACAACTGATATCAATTAATCAGAAGAGGCTTACAAGACCAGCTATGCAGAGCCAGGACGAGGGAGGGTGAAACCAACTGTAAACTGGCCACAAGATAGGAAGCCCTGGAAGAAATCCCCTTTCCCTTATTGTAGACATGCCGGCAGAATAACCAAAAACCTCTGGGTACTCCTGGTCCCTTACTTGGGATGAAAGACACTGAATCTCATCTGTTTAGGAGTGCCTGTCTGCAGCAATGGGTCTTAGCCTTTGTTCCAATATTTTCTAACAATGCTAAGGCAAATGGAGAAGTTGGCCCATACACACTGGAAGCAGTTTTTAGCTCTGTAAGCGTCTTAAAAGGAAAGGGGTCATGGACTTTCTGAAGCTGATTTGCATTATTTGGATCTGGCCTCTGAATCACTGGGTAAAAAGCAAAACCTGTTACATCTTCACCTTCTTCATGAGCCTTCCACAATGCCCTTGCTAAAGCAGATTTTCCCTGGGCATAGGAACCTCAGGCCTGGGTTTTTTCCCTTGGTCCCTTAGGTTGGGTGGTGAGCCTCCTAGGGTGTGGCCTGATGGCAGCCTGAAGGAGGCCCTTGTCCTTCACAGATAGCACCAATAGTTGGTGCACCAGTCCCTGCATATGGAAATTTTTAGGATCTGGAAAATCATTATTTTCTTCCTCCTCAGAATCATCCTCCTCTCTCTCCCTCTCCACCTTCCAATCCTCCTCCTCAAGCTCCTTAGCATAATCTGGTGGAAGAGGCTCATCATCACACTCATCCAGGGGTGCCAGCAGAGCTGTTGACACAAAACTTTCATTTAGAATGGAAGGGCAGATAAAGTGCTTCTCAGATAAGGTCAAGTTAAAGCAGTTCATCATCACCAAGCTTGTGTTATATGGAATGTTAAAGGGATTTATCTAAGAAAAAGAAGATAAATAACATGTACAGTAAAAAGACAGCAAACTCACAGATATTAACAACCACATCTAAAACAAAAAGAAAAACAAATAAGCAAACAATTAGAACAGAAACAGAAATGGAGATCACATGGAGGGTTAGCAAAAGGGAAATGGGAGGAGAGAGGGGAAAAGATACAGAGAATAAGCAGTATTAATGGTAAGTAGAAAATAGACAGGGGAAGGGTAAGAATAGTATGGGAAATGTTGAAGCTAAATAACTTATAAGTAAGACACATGGACATGAACTAAAAGTGGGAATGTGGGTGGGAGAGGGTGTGCAGCATGGAGGGGAGTGAAGGGGGAAATGGGACAATTGTAATAGCATAATCAATAAAATATATAAGAAAAGAAAAAATGATCTTGAAAAACAAAATTTATGTATGGTGTAAAATTGTCTACATTGTTATATCATACACAAAAATAAATTTAAACTGATTTCAGCTTTGCCCATCTCTTCCATATTTTCAACTAACACAAGCCCTGATTCCCTTTTACGTACCTTTCCATGCCTTCCCATTGAAGTCAGTACCTAACTGATCCCCACATCACAGAAAATTCTAGACCACCCATATCTCTTTGCCTTGTGTCTGACTCCATTTGTGTCTATATTCACTGCTTTCCAACTAATGTCAGGCATGGTTAAGTCTCCTTATTTTTTTAATTTATGGTAGTTTTCCTCCTCATTTTCAGTGCTCACTCTCTCCCTATAATTATCTTTCACTCATCACCTTTTCCTTCAACAACTCAGAACCTGAGAACAGGAGTGTGTAAGAACACGTGTGTTTGCTGACTTTCATTGTGGCTGAAGAGTAACCTTGCTTAGGTGACACCTTCTTAGATGATTTTGCAGCTTTAAAACTGGGACACCCACTGTCTCTCCGGTACTAGCCCCCAGTCCCCACTGTGAAAATGTCTATTCTTCTGAACCTCATATCTCCCTCACACAATATTGACTGGAAGTAACATGACAAACTGTAACACCTCAGACTACTTTTTACCATATAAGTCATAAAGAATACTATATCTGATCCAACAGAGAGGCCCCATCAACAGCCTTCAGTTCTTCCAACCACACACCACATATAAAGAACCTGAAAACTAACACACAGTACTTACACAGTAAGTACTTCACATACATCAGTGTTGGCGCTCTTGTCATGAGTTAACCATTGACAGTTTAGACAAAATCACTTGTGTTTTGGGTGATGGCTTCTGGATGGTAGGACATTTGATAACATTTGTCCAAACTGAATACATGACTATAGCACACCAAGCCTCTAAGTATATATAGAAAAGAGAGAAATAAAGAGAGAGAGATAGGTAGGAAAAGAAAGAGAGAGGTTAAAACAATATTTGAGAAATAGAAGTACAATATTCAAAAAAGTAAATAAGTGAAAAGTACATTTTGATAAATAATTTGTAAAAAACTCTTCACACAAACACATATTTTATTTATGTTTCAGAGAGGGAGGAAGGGAGAAAATAACTGTGTGAGACAGAAACATTTGATCACTTGCTTTTTGTATATTGTCCCTTATCAGGGATTGAACCCCTGACTGGGGACTAAACCAGCAACATATTGATTGGTGAATGGGATGAGGCTGCAACTAGCTGAGCCACCTGATCAGGATGATATTATTTTTATTTGGAACACATCTGTCACTTCACATCACATTGGCTTTACTGGGAAAAGCTAGTTCAAAACCACCCAGTGTGGACACAGACATGTTCATATCACTGACAGACAACATCCACAGGTAACCAATGTGGAGGCTGCTCACCATGTAAGCCAATATGAGCAAAAGGTCTGATTCGAAGTATGACAGGAGTCCATGGAAAGCTATATGGCAGAAGTAATTACATTTATTTTTAATATATTTTATTGATTATGCTATTAGAGTTGTCCCATTTCCCCCCTTCATTCCCCTCCATGCTGCACACCCCCTCCCACCCACATTCCACCCTTTAGTTCATGTCCATGTGTCATAAGTTCTTTAGCTTCTACATTTCCCACACTACTCTTGCCCTCCCCATCTATTTTCTATCCATTGTCTATGCTACTTACTCTCTGTACCTTTTCCCACCCTCTCCTCCTCCCACTTCCCTGTTGCTGACCCTCTATGTGATCTCCATTTCTGTGTTTCTGCTCCTAGTCTATTGTTTGCTTAGTTTGCTTTTTTTTAGCTGTGGTTGTTAACATCTGTGAGTTTGCTGTCTTTTTACAGTACATGTTTTTTATCTTCTTTTTCTTAGATAAGTCCCTTTAACATTTCATCTAATAAGGGCTTGGTGATGATGAACTGTTTTAACTTGACCTTATCTGAGAAGCACTTTATCTGCCCTTCCATTCTAAATGACAGCTTTGCTGGATAGCTCAATCATGGAATAGGTCCTTGACTTTCAGGATTTGGAATACTTCTTTAAAGCCCCTTCTTGCCTGTAAGGTCTCTTTTGAGAAATCAGCTGACAGTCTGATGGGAACTCCTTTGTAGGTGACTATCCCCATATCCCTTGCTGCTTCTAGAATTCTCTCCTTCATTTTAACATTGGGTAATGTAATTATGATGTGCCTTGGTGTGTTCCTCCTTGGGTCCAAATTCTTTGGGACTCTCTGAACTTCCTGGACTTCCTGGAAGTCTATTTCCTTTGCCAGATTGGGGAAGTTCTCCATTATTATTTGTTCAAATAAGTTGTCCGCTTGTTGCTCTTCCTCTTCTCCTTCTGGTACCCATATAATTCAGATGTTGTGATGTTCAAAGGTGTCCTGGATGTTCCTAAGCCTCTCCTCATTTTTTTTTTAAATTCTTGTTTCTTCATTCTTTTCTGATTGGATATGTCTTCTTCCTTCTTGTCCACTCCATTGATTCAAGTCCCAGTTTCCTTCCCATCACTATTGGTTCCCTGTGCTTTTTCCTTTATTTCACTTAGGGTAGCCTTCATTTGTTCATCTAATTTGCCACCAAAATCAACCAATTCTGTGAGCATCCTGATCACCAGTGCTTTGAACTGTGCATCATAGGTTGGCTATCTCTTGGTCACTTAGATGAATTGAACAACCGGGGCTGTTCTCCGGTTTGAGCCATTTTTTTTTTTTTGGTCTGGTTGCTCCTGTTACATATAAGGTGCTGACCCTTAGGTGTTCACCAGGGTGGGGTAGCCCAGCCGCTGGGTTGTGATACTGTATGTGGGTACATTGTCCAAGAGGGAACAACAACTCTTGCTCTGCTCTCTCTCATATTTCAGTCCCTTCTGCCACTTCCCACAAAGAAATTGGGCCCTTCTGGTGCTGATATCCATGTGGTTGGGCTTATGTATGTTCTAGGACCCTGTGGGTCTCTCCAGCGTACTCCCTGTGAAGCTGGGAGTCTCTCCTGGCACCTCAACCCCCACAAGTGTTTTCAATTGGTGTTTTTAGGTTTTATTTCCTGGCACTGGGGCCCTGGGTTGCATGGTCTGTCTCGCTCCCCATTTTTGCCTGGATTATCTGCACGCAAATGTGGGACCACCTGGTCAGCCAGCCACCTTGCTTGGCCTCACTGGGTCTGCTCATTTCCACCCCACACCTGTGCCCCACTAGCCTCTACCTGTGCACCTGGGGTCCTCCAACCTCTGCTTTTTCCTGCTGCAACTCTGCCCCTCTTACCGGTCTGGATGAATGGTTGTCAGACTTCTGTACAGTTCAATTTTCTGTTAGTTCTGGTCGTTTTCTTGTTTCTAAATCTTTGTTGTCCTTAATTTTGGTTGTGCAAAGAGGCACAGTGTGTCCACCTATGCCTACATCTTGGCCAGAAGTCCAGAAGTAATTACATTTAGATGTTTTCTTAATGTTAACCCCATAAAGGTGAGCACCAAAAAACTGTTGTCTAAAGTAGTATGACTTTTCAAAGACATATTGATGAATCTCAGATCTGATTTAATTAGCGTTTCCAGCTAGATTTCACTTTTTTGTTTTTGGAAATTTTGCCATGTCTGAGGTATTCTATCAAACACATGTAACACCAGCCCACAGTGTTTTTGGTTGTATGTGATACCCTTTTGGCAATGTCTCTAGAAAGTTGCTTCAGTCCTCATCCCAGTGAGCTAGTTGGCTCATTGGAGACTCCAAAGAAACGCAATAGCTCTAAACTGATCAGAATACAAATGTTTGCACTCAGCTCTTCCTTCTGAAACCTGGGATCATTGTCAACTTCCTAGGAATCTGAAAAATCCTGTGCCTGATTCATTTATATACTAATGGATGTGTCCTGGGTAAGAAGCCAAGAGCCCTGAGAACCTTTCAGATAAATCTAATTAGAAAACACCCAGGTAATGAAACTTTAAAAAAGTGAGCTCACTTGTTCATTGGGAGTACAAAACATAAGAAATCTGGTAATTAGACACCCACATTCTAGAGACAGGTCATTATCAAGTTTACATTACTGAAGACAGTTGAGAGAACAAAATGTTTGCCAGTTGTCTCAATAGTTTCTATGGATGTGTCTTTTGGGAAAGGCCATAATGAAACTGTTTCCTTCACTATAAAGACTGAACCTGGCTTACCCTCTAACAACCTTGTTCGTACACCTGTGGGTACTCTCAGGAAATTTAGGCCATTACTGTGACTCCAGGTGGGCAGAATTGCAGCCATTGCCAATTTTTTCTGTTGAGTTGTGGGGAAAATATCAGGAGAAGAGGGTGGCTTTCCTCGTCAGAAGCAGTTTGTTAGGTATTGGATTCCTGCTAGGTTCATCAGTTGTGTACTTTAGGTCATGGCTTGCAGAATAAGAAGGGAATGCTGGAGAACATATTAATCTACATTTGTATAATACTGAGCTACTGGTGTGTCCTTTGACTTGTTTTAAGGTTGGAAATTTATGTAGTTTTTCCTCTGTACCTGATCAGAATAAATTTTAACAAATTGTAGTACTGGTCCATTCTGTGGCAATGCCAAGGCAGCCCCCTGAAGTTAAACGTGGTTGAATACCACACATCTTTACAAAGTTCCACACAGAAACTCATGGAGGAGCATTTAGACAGGTAGAAACTTTCTATAATCTCAGACAGGGGGCAGGTACACCAAACAACAGTCCAAAACTGTCAAAAGTGATTGTGAGCACAGAAAGCCTGGACAGCCCAAACCTTAAGATGATAAGGGCCAGCCCATATCCCAGACTCCAGTCTATGTAGTCATTGGGACACCCCCAGAGTCTCACACAAGCTGTCCCACTGTCCCACTCCCAATGGAATCTGAGCCTCCATTCTCTTCACCACCATCTGCTAAATGAAAGTGTAGAAAGTCAGCCCTAACATATTTGTGGGAATATTAGAGAAAATGGAATGTTGTTCAATTTCACAGCATGTCATAAGCATCTTGCATTTGGCCACAGTATTTGAGGAACTCTCTTCCTAAGGTATTTGTGTAGCAGTCAGTTCCATTGTCCTTTCTGTCCTTCTAGGACACGTATCAATCATCGCACTTAATTGCATCCTTTGTACACAAGATGGTAGATGTGATTAAGTTATTGCAGCAGTGATGCGGACACCGACCAATAGTGTCTGTGGCATTGTGGATGAGATGACATGAATTCACGTAGACTACAGATTCCGGTGGAAGAAAAGGGATGACAGAGCTACTCACTCAAGGGGAGAGCACACCGACACTTGCCTTGACAGGTTTTTATTGGCTTTCCAATAGCATCTATCAAAGAAGGTTTCCATTCATTATCCTTAGGTTTGCTTTAGGTAATTACTTTTTACAGATAGCAATGGAAAGGATGTTACTGCTTACTTCTTACAGATTAACAAGGAAAATGTGTTGAAACTTCAAGGGAATGATAAGAGTAGTTGGTCTGGTTACAGTTCGCTCCTTGGGAGAATTAGCACAGACTTCAGGAAGTTACGTTAAGAATATGCAGTAAGTATTTGCTGCCTCAACTCAGGGTGAGGGAGTTTCAGCAAGAGCAAGTCACAAAGCAGCCTAGGTGTAATGCAGGCCAGATGTTCCATGGAAGAACCAATCTGTGGGTTTGGCATCCTGTGTGCTGCCACACACCTATTGGGCTTTTCAATAGAGATGGGCTACATTTTCCATCCCACATAGACAGGTTCCTTATACAGCAGATTTTGAGCAACTTGTCTCACAACAAGCCTAGACTCCCAAGGTCAGAAGCCACAACCTCACTTCTTTTAATGAATTCCCACAAGGGAGAGCATTTTTTCACAGGGTTACATTCTAACAATGCCACTAGAGTATGATTTGATTACATTCAGTTGCCATGTTTGCAGTACTGCCAAAAATATCTAAATTGTTTCTCAATAAGGAATATTAGTTTGCTTGTGCTATCAGAATGTAGTGCTGTCTCGGTGAGTGTAAACAACATACTTTTTAACTTACACTTCTGCAAGCTCGAATTTTGAGATCAGGTTGAGGGCTGGATTGTTTTCTCCTGAGGACCCTTTCTGTCTTGCAAGTGAGTGTGTTTAAACTTCTTGTTTCAAGGTGTTTCCTCCAGGCTTCCCTACTCCTGATGATTAGGTAAAAGCTCCACATTTATTTGATTAGGACCCCCCAAATTAATTCAATTACCATTACTCCTCTAAATACTATCAGTCCAGATATAGGCACACTGTGAGGTAATGGGCCTTTACACTTCAATGGTGAATTTGGAAAACCCATTTGAGCTCTTAATGCATGTCACAGCTTGACTAAAGAGACTTACACAGAAATGAGGCTGCAGGTAAAGATATGTGTATGCAATATATTAATGTGTTTTATTGCTATAGCCAAATTTTAACCAAAAATTTTATCCCAGTTATATTGCCACCAACATTCTCTGATGGTGGTTGTTTTTGAATCAAGCCTCAGATGCAATTTATAATTGTTTCAGACTCAGTTCTCATGGGGTCAGGTTGTGCAATGCTATCACAGTTGTCATTGATGTGCACTATCTTTTAACACTATTTTGTGTCAGATGTCAACCATTTATCAGCGATGTGGATTTTTTATTTTACAAGTCATGTGATCAGATACTGTCCCTGGAAAGTGCTGTATTTCTTCCTTAAATCTCCAAGTATTTGTCTCTTTTCTAAGTCTCAAATTTCTACAATAAAGGCTACAAAACTTGATTAAATAAAAAAAATCACTGTCTTTTTAAAAGAATCCAGTGGATTCCTTTCATGTGTGTTTCCTGTACACTGTTGTTGAATGGCGGAGGCATAAAATCCTCCAGAAGTTGTCCTTTCACGTCAGGGGAGTCCAAGGCTCAGTAGCACAGAGGTAAAGTGCTGTTACCAGACTTTTGGTGACTCTCAGTACTGGCATGAAGGAACTTGAGAACTCATACCCTATTTAAGTCTCTGTATTCCCATTCCCGCATTTGGGTTTTTCTTTGTGCAGTCACTGGGAAAATGCTCTTTATACAGACTATTCAAACTTAGAAATAGGGGAGGTCTCTTGTTCCTAAGCTAAAAAAATGCCTTGAAAAGAATGATCATATAATTCCTCTTGATCAACTATCTCATGATAGCACATTTAAAGGTCAGAAATTGTTTCAGTCAGGGCGCTGTGTCTTGATACATGTATCCCTGAGGAACTCTGAGTTCCTGCAGCAGCTCCACATTGTCATTCTTTTAGTGGTTTTTGGTGATGTTCATATTGTGTCCTTTTTTTGTTTAACTAAATATGAAAGTGACATCACATTGTCACCTTGAGGATCCTGTACAATACATAACACAGAATATTTTCATAATGTCCATGATAGCAGCCTACCCCTGTAAAACATTTTCAAAATGATGACCCACCCCTTCATTTGTCTGGTATTTGGGACAGTACAACATATCCTAGACCTCATTTTTACTGTGAGTATTTGCCACATCCTTGGTACCACATGACTCTTCCCAACACCAGGTTGTGTTCTAGGAATATCTCTTATCTCTCTGAGGCTCTGTTTGCTTCTATAAAAAGTGGGTATTAGAAAACAAACCTTGTATTATTTTGGTAGGAGCAATTGACTCAGCCATGGCAAGTACTTATCTATTACCGGGTCTTGCAGTGAGCTTGCTGGATCTGCTGTGAATTTTCACCTAAATAAATTTTCACTCACCCATGAAAAACTTTCTGCCTTCTTCCTCACTGGCTTGTGAGCCCTGTGAGTTCAAAAAGGGGGCAGAATGCAAATCTGAAGGAATTTGAGATGGTTTCCATCCAGTCTTGATCTTTGAAATTTGTGGCCAGATAAAAGATCTATCAGGGCAGTAAATGTGTGTAATACCCACTGAGGTAACTGGTACTATTTTGGATGAAATTCACTCATTCAACTATATATGATACATCTGGTATGTTGTGACCATTCCAGGCCAGGCAGGTTCATGAGATTCTGGCAGGTGGAAATATATTCATGGAGCTTTTGGGTTGTCTGACATACCATTATTCAAGGGTGGGCAAAGCAACATGCTGCCAACTGTCTCTCCCACTGCATGTCACCTGTCCACTTTGCATGGTAACCCTGGGTGGCACCCACTGTGAACCACTCACTGCATATCTCTCATCACACAACTTGGAACCCTGAGGGAACCCTTACATTGCAAAATACTAGCTTATAGAAAAAGCTGGCAAGGTGCCAACAAAATTATGCAATAGAGCTTCATGCTATGCATGCAAGCCCACTCAAGGCAATGGGAACTGTTTCACACACCCAGTCTTCAGACTATGAGAACAATACTTTTCAGGACTGTTCTCAAGTTTATGGGAAACTGCTTCCCTTAGTTGTCCAGCTATCTGGGTGAGGAAACCAATCTGCCTCATTTTACCCTACAACTGGCCCAAGTTAAAACACAAGGAGACTTAAGCAGGCTTGACTTCCATTGAAAAGTAGGGAATATAGGCAGCAAAGGAGTCAGTTGGGAGGCAAAAAATGGTGGGTGGATCTAGAATTATCTGTGAAGCAGGGAACAATGGTGTGCTAACTTCTATTGGAAGGCAAGCAGATGTGGGTAAGAGAGAAGCAGGGCTGACATCAGTTGAAAATGTAGAAGAGGTTGACAAGGCTGGCATCAGTTTAAGCTTATTTTTCAATATGATATGAGAGAGTATCCAGTTTTTGCTGATTATTTATATTTTGTTTAGCCAGGATGAGCTGCTGAAAAGTCTGTTAACTCAGCAGTTTATATCTTTATCTTCTCTGTCATACATTACTTGTTCACGTAAGAGGGTCCTGGGCCCTCTATAGTGTTCCCATGTATTAAGTGTCTGTTTTGTGCCCATACCTTTCTGTTTTGATTATTGTACCTTTATAGTATTGTGTGAGAACATGGGAAGTGATATCTATAACTTTTCTGTTTCTTCTCTAAATGTATTTGCTTCTTTAAGGTATTTGTTTTTCCATACACTTTTTAAAATTTTCACTTCTGAGAAGAATGTGCATAGTACTTTGATAAGATTTCAGTTGAACCAAATAAATTACTTTGGGTGATATCATAATTATAACAATTTAATCTTTCCAATATATAAGAATGGTTTATCTTTCCATATTTTGGTGTTATTTTCAATTTCCTCAATGTCCTTTAATCTTGAGAGTATAGATCTTAAACCTCTTTGTTGATGTCAATTCAGAGGCATTTGTTTATTTTTCATGGAAATGTCAATGGGATTACTTTCTTTACCTCTTCTTCCTGTATTTATGATTGTATATGGATGTGACAGGTTTCTGTATAGTTTGCATTTTGTTTTTTACTGAATTACTTTATTAATTCAACTTTCTTGGATTCTTTAAGAGATTCTATATAGAGTATCATATGATCTGCAAATGGTGACAGTTTTTACTCTTTTTTATTTAGATGCATTTTATTTATTTTTCTTCTCTGACTGATAGTGTGATTATTCCAATCTATTTCAAATGACTGTAATGAAAGTGAACATTCTCTATGTTTTTTGTTTGAAAGAAAACTCTCTACTTCACAACTGAGTATACACTTAGTTTTGAGTTTGACGTATATACTCTTTGTCAAGCTGAGATTTTTTTCCTTCTATAAGTGTTCTTGAAAATATTGTTGTCAGTAATGAATAGAGCATTCTATTTCTTTTTCTGTATGTCTTGAATATTCATATGATTTTTTTGATGTGATGAATCATGTCAATTGTTTCCTGGATATTGAGCCATTCTTACATCCCTGGTATAATTCACACTTGATTTGGACATATAATTGTTCTAATATATCATTCCATTTGGTTTGGTATAATATTGTTGAAAATTTCAGTGTGTACATTTATTAAGAATATAGGCCTGTAAACTCCTTCTCTCTGTCTTTTTTTTTTTTTTTTTGCAGTGTTTTACCTTAGTTTGGCTATCAGAGTAATGCTGGTGTCATAAAATAAACTTGTAAGTGAACTTCATCAGTTTATGGATTAATTGAGAAGTATGTGTACTTCATATTAAAAATATTTGTTACAATTGACCTGTAAATCTACCTGGGCGTAAACTTTTCTTTTTGGGTGTTTTAATTACTCGTTCAAATGTATTGCTAGCAATTGGTTTGTTCAGATAATGTGATTTGCCATAATTTAGCCTTTAAAGGGATGATTTAAAATATTTTAATTTTATTAAATGATCAAATTTGTTGTATACAATTGTTGATGGGATTCTTTAAAAATTCTGTTTTTATAGTGTTGGTTGTTTCTCTCTTTTTTTTTTTTTGGTTGTATTTATTTTTGTTCTGTCTCTTTACTACATGATGGGTTTTATTAAAGGCTTTTCAATTTATTTAGCGTTTAAAAGAAGGATCCATTAGTTTTATTAGTCTTTACAGTCCTTCTCTTTTTTCCTTACTGTGGCACTGATCTTTGTGTGTTTTTTTTCATTCAACTTACTTTTTGGTTTGTTACTTCTATTTCTAATGTATTTAGAAACTTGAATGATTTTATTGAAAATTTTCTGCTCTTTAGTTAGAACTGTATAATTATAGTGTCCTCTTATTAGAGCTTTTCATCAATGTTGATTTTCTGAGACCATATTTGCATTTTTATTTGTCTCAGCGCAGTTGTGGGTTTTCTGTTTCTTTTAGTTTTTTTAAAGACTTCATTTATTTTTTTTAGACTGGGGGAAGTGATGAGAAAGAGAGGGAGAGAAACATCAATCAGTGATTGCCTCCCACATGCCCCCAACTGGGGACCTGGCCTGCCACCCAGGGATGTGCTCTGATTGGGAATCAAACCAGCAAAATTTTGATTCGCAGGCTGGTGCTAAATCCACTGAGCCACACCAGCCAGGGATGTTGGTTTTAATTATTGATTTATTGAGTGTCTGGTAGTACTTTGAATAAATTCCAACTGTATTATTTGTTTTTGTTTTCTTACCTATATTTGATTTCCAGTTTCTTACCATTGTGGTCAGAAAATATGGTGAATAGGGCCCTGGCTGATGTGGCTTAGCGGTTTGAACACCGCCCTGTGAATGAAGAGTCACCAGAGAGATTTATAGGCCTATATTATTAAAAAAATTTCCAGGACAAAATTCTCAAAATAACAGTAAGAAACCAGATTTAATAATATTTTTACAGGATTATGCATCCTGATCAAGTGAATTTTACCACTGAAACTAGAATAACTCAACATCCTGGAAACAATCAATGTAATCCATAACATTGAAAACCAAAAACAAGAATCATATGATTATTTGAGAGATACAGGAAAAGCCTTTGAGGAACTAAATATGCATTACTGATAAAAATATTTCAAAGAATACTAACAGAAGGACATATCTCAGCTTGATAAATGCTATATATGACAGCCTCTCAGCTCACATAATACTCAATTGCAAAATAATGAAAGTATTTTTAAAGATCAAAAACATGTCAAGAGTGTCTACTCTCATTACTTTTATTAAATATAATAATGGAATATTTAGACATAGCAATCAAAAAAGAAAAGTAAATAAAATGCATCTAAATAAAAAAGAAAGTAAACTCTCAGCATTTGTAGATGACATGATATTCTACACAGAATTTCTTTTTTTTTCGCTTTTTTTCTTTTATTTTTTTTTTATTGTTGTTCAAGTACAGTTGTCTCCATTTTCCCTCCACCATGCCCCTCAGGCCAATGATGTTCACCTCCAATCCCGGATCCTACCCTCTTTTGGTTTTGTCCATGTGTCCTTTATATATGTTCCTGAAGAACATTCCTCCTTTTGTCTCCCATTATCCCATCACACCACACCTCTGCTTACTGTCTCATTGTTCTTAACTTCAATGTCTCTGGTTATGTTTGCCTTGTTTGTTGGTTTTGTTGATTAGGTTCCACTTATAGGTGAGATCATATGGTGTTTGTCTTTCTGTCTGGCTTATTTCACTTTGCATTATTCCCTCCAGCTCTACTCCACACTTTTGCAAAGGGTAGGCGCTCTTTGTTTCTTTCTGCTGTGTAGTATTCTATTGTGCAAATGTACTATTGTTTTTGGATCCATTCATTTACTGACAGGCATGTAGTTTGCTTCCAGTACTTGGCTTTGTGAATTGCACTTCTATGAACTTTGGGGTGATTAGGTTCTCTTGAATCGGTGTTTCAGTGTTCTTAAGGTATAATCCCAGCAGTGGAATTGCCAGGTCAAAAGGTAGTTTCATTTTTAATTTTCTAGGAAATTCTATACCATTTTCACAGGGGCAGAACCAGTCTGCATTACCATGAACAGTGTACTAGGGTTCCATTTTCTTCATAAACACTCCAACACTTGTTTCTTGCTTTGTTTATGATGGCCATTCTAAACAATGCGAAGTGGTATATCTTTGTGGTTTTCATTTGCATCCCTCTGATGGTTAGTGATGCTAAGCATTTTTTTCAGATGTCTCTGACCCCACAGAATGTCCTCCTTGAAGAAGTGTCTGTTCAAGTCTTTTGCCCATTTTTTAATTGGGTTGTTTGTCTTCCTGGAATGGAACCGTTGACTTCTCTATATATTTTGGAGTTCAAACCCTTCTCCACGGTATTATGGGAAAAATATGTTTTCCCATATGGTTGGTACTCTTTTCATTTTCATGCTGTTCTCTTTAGCCATGCGGAAGCTTTTTATTTTCATGAGATCCCACTGTTTTTCTTTCCTTTGTTGCCCTTGGTCTAGGGGATATACCAGTGAAAATATTGCTCTGTGAAATATCTGAGATTTCCCTGTCTATGTTACCCTCTATGACCCTTAAGGTGTCCAAACTCATGTTTAAATCTTTTATTCACTTTGAATTTGTTTTTGTGTATTGTTTAAGTTGGTGATCAAGTTTCATTTTTTTCCATGCAGCAGTCCAGCTGTCCCTACACTATTTGTTAAAAAGGCTATTCTTACTACATTTCATACTGCTGCACCCTTTGTTGAATATTAACTGATCATAGCTTCTTAGGTTTATTTCTGGACTCTCTATTCTGTCCCTTGGTCTATGTGTCCTTTCTTATGCCATTTTCAAGGCTGTTTTGATTAGAGTGGCCTTGTAATTCTCTTTCATATCAGGTATTGTGATCCCTCCTACTTTGCTCTTCTTTCTCAAAATTGCTGCAGCAATTTGGGGTAGATTTGGCTCCATACAAGTTTGTAAAGTGTCTGTTCTATATCTTTGAAATATATCATTAGTACTTTAATACTTATTGCGTTGAATCTATAAATCTCTTTGGGTAGTATGGACATTTTAATGATGTTAATTCTTTTGATCCATTAACACGGTGTATACTTCCAATTGTTTGTGTCTTCTTTAATTTCTTTGTTGCGTGTACTGTGGTTTTCTGAGCATGGGTCATTTACCTCCTTGGATAAGTTTGTTCCCAGGTATTTCATTTTTCTTCTTGCTATACCAAATGGGATCTTTTTCCTAATTTCTGTTTGTGATATTTCATTGTTGGTATACAATAATGATCCTGACTTCTGAATATTGAGTGTGTATCCCACTGTTTTGCCAGATTCATTTATTAGGTTGAGCCTTTTTTTATGGAGCCTATAGGATTATCTATGTACACTATCATGTCATCTGCAAACAATGACTGTTTAGTTTCCTCTTTTCCAATTTGTATGCCTTTTATTTCTTTTTCTTGTCTATCTGCTGTGGCTAGAACTTCCAATACTATGTTGAATCACAGTGGTGAAAGTTGACAACCTTATCTTTTTCCTGATCTTAGGGGGAAAGATTTTACTTTTCATCCATTGGGTATGATGTTGGCTCTATGTCTCTCATATATGGCCTTTACGATATTGAGGAATGCACCCTCTATTTCCACTTTCCTGAGAATTTTTTTTTATCATAAATGGGTGGTCTACCTTATGAAATGCTTTTTCTGCCTCTATTGATATGATCATGTGATTTTTTGTCTTTGCTTTTGTTTGTGCAATGTATTACATTTATTGATTTGCAAATATCTACCAGCTTTGCACCCCTGGGGTGAATCTCACATGGTGATTGTGTGTGATCTTTTTAATGTATTGCTGGATGTGGTTTGTCAATAATTCATTGAGGATTTTAGCATCTATATTCATCAGTGGTATTAACCTGAAGTTTTCTTTGTTTGTTGTGTCTTTATCTGCTTTTGGGATTAGGATGATGCTCCTTCATAAAAAGAGTTTGTGAGTCTTCTGTCTTCTTGGAATTTTGGAATAGTCTGTCAGGGGTATGTGGTCATCTCTTCCTGAAGGGCTTTGTTAAATTCTCCTGTGAAACTGTCTGGTCCAGCCTTTTTGTGTTGGGAGTTCTTTTTTATTACTGCTTCAATTTCATTTGTTGTTACTGACCTGTTCAGTCTTTCTGCTTCTTCTTCATTGAGTTTTGGGAGATTATATTTTTCTAGAAATTTGTCCATTTCATCTAAGTTTTCAAATTTCTTAGCATATGGTCCTTAATATTCATTTCTTACAATTCTTTGTATTTCTGTGGTATTGGTTGTAATCTCTCCTCTTTCATTTCTGATTGTGTTTATTTGTGTTCTCTCACTTTTTTTTAATTTTTTAATTAATTTATTTATTTATGTATATATATTTTTTAAATTAAATTTTATTTTAATTGTTGTTCTTATACAGTCTTCTGTTTTCTACTCCCATCCCGTCCCTCCGCCCCAGCCCTCCCCAGCTCCCTTCCATTTCCACCCCCCCCAGCTTTTGTCCATATGTCTTTCATACTTGTTGCTCTAATCCCTTCCCCTTTTCCCTGGATATTCCTATCCCTCTCCTCTCTTGT